>PVKS010012500.1:0-42351 GCA_004027875.1 Aplodontia rufa
AGAAATATCAAAGATATTTTACCCATTAACTGCTAATTCAAAAAACAAACCTAGCTCTAATTATTCCTTTTAGAATTTTGGAATCACTTGTTTGTATTTGCTCAATGGTGCATTAAATGTAAGTATTGCAATAACCATCACCCATCCCAGTATTTCCAAGTGCAACACATTGAATGTTACAGAGCATATGATCTTAAAGTCTGAAAAACAAATATTTGAATAATAATTTTATCTATCTAAAATTTGTTTATATATATAGTATACATACACACATATATACATAGTATACACGTGTACATGAGCAATTTGGAATAGCAAGCAATATATGCATTTTTTGCTATGACTAGGGAATTATGTGAAGTATTTCTAGGATTACAAATATAAGTCAGATAGTGACTAAAAAACAATGAATTTTAAATCTAGAAAACATAATAAAGTTTTACATAATACAAATTAGAAGTCATATACTACAAACCACAGTATATAGAAATATATTGCATTACCAAAATTTATGTTCAGGAAAAAATAGGGGCTGTGGGAATTCCTAGAAGCATAAATATTTCTAGCTTGGTTGATCTAGAAAGGTTTCCTAGCTGAAGTGTCACCTGAGTTGCAGCTACAATAAAAATCCATTCTCTATAAACTCAGCAGAAACCCAATATATAAAAAAATAATTTTAAGTAATACAGATATGTTTTCCTACAGAGGAAACACACTACCTATTACTCTATGCCTCTCCATATAAATAATTATGTTTCTCCACATATGACCATCAAACCCTACAAAGACTCTGCTTGACTAAATATTAGGCTTTTCTAAGGCTTCCTTTTGACTAGACTGGACCATGGCCTCAGTACTGTCTTTGGCCTGTCTAGCCCAGTCTTAGTAAGAATCTTATTACATCATTTTACTGAAAATACCCCCACCTTCAATATATCATCACCCTTCATATCCAGTAAAATTCCTCATTCTCCTACTTTTGATATCTGTTTTTCTTCTGCTTTCATCAAAATTCTGATAAGGTCAGTTTAGCAAGTTTCCCTCTACCCTTGATGTCTCCTCTTATTAAATTTCCGATCACTACAGTAATTGATCATAAATCAGCATCTATCTTTCCCACATTCAAAGTTAAGTCCCATCTCTCTCCCCTATTGTAATATTGCATCAGTCTTGGATAATAATAAAATAAAGTCTTCCTTACCATTTTAAAAAGTATCAGAATAATACTTCCTTTAAACACTCAGGGACAAGTCTGTGGTTCTCTTAGCATAGACACACCTTTCTTTTCTTTTAAAGTTGTAATTCATGTTTATATAAATCAAGTTCTATTAATTTACCAGGAAAACTGTTCAGTTACTCAATAGGTGTTTTATATAATACCTATCTGTAAGAAGAATGAACAGTCTGAAAGTTTTCTTTAACAAGTTAGCCCGCCAATTTTGTGAATGCTAGCAGGAGACATGAGACTCCTGGGTCAGAAACAAGGGACTTTTATTACCTACTGCACAGAAAGCAGCATGACCATCAGCATACTTATCACAGTTCCCTTTTCCCCACATCCCATGGGGATGGTATGGATGGACTGGGAGGACTGCCCTACACATGTAGAAGGGTGAAATTCAAGGTAGAAACTCCAAGCTTAAAGAAAATGAATCTTTTATAATGTGAAGTAAATATGCCTGCCCAAAAGTGGGAGTGCAAGGAAGGGACTCTCTCAAAGACGTTCACTACTCAAATGTCCTTGGAAAAATAGTCTAGGACAAAGTCCATTCACAAAAACTTTAGCAATGTGAGAGACTCTTGGAGAATTGTCTCCCAACATCTTTACCCTACTATCATAAGACTCTTGTTCTGTGTGTAAGAATAAGGTAATTTATCAAAAAGTGAATTTTCATATATGATTTTTGTGAAGCTTGACATGAACATACACTAATTTGGTGACTTAACCAAGGAATGTCAGATGGCTACCCTTTTTTAAGTAAATTCTTAATAGTTGGCTTGTGAGGTAAAGACAGACAAGATGAAGCATCTCTCCATTTTTCATCATTTTCAATTCCACTATTCATATATTTAAGATTTTTATCAGTGCATTATACTTACACATAACAATATGGTTCATTTTGACACAATCATTCATGCATGGAATATAATATGCTCCATTTCACTCCCCAGACTTCCTCTTTCCTCCCCTATACATCACCCCTGTTCACCTTCCTGTGTTCTTCCTTTTAAGTAATTAAAAACTTCTCTAGAACATTTACTCTCTTCACCTACCAGGTTAAAGGAAAAAAAGGAAAGCATTTACTAATGTTGCCTTCTGTGCCAAGCATTGTGATAGGTGCTCTTCTCTTTTTTTTTTTTTTCATAATGATCTAACTACCTTCTAGTTCCAAACTCCATTTTCAGCATATAAACCCAATGCCATGCAGAATCATTTATATTTAGAAAAAGCAAAACATCATTTCCCCAATCCCACAACACAAAACACCTAACTCAAGCAGATTTGAATTTTATTTGGTAGGCACTGAGGAAGTTTAGCTACGCATCACCTTTTTGGTTTTCAAACGTTAACACAAATGAGACTCAAGAAGAAAAAATGGAAATGAAAATGAATGATTGTCTCTCATTCTCTTTCTATCTCTCTCTCTCTCTCTCTATCCCCTCCACCTGCTTTGTATTTATTTTGTGGTAATTGCATTAATAGGAATTCTAGAATCCCATTTGATTTTATTTTCTTGAATAGAACTTAAATTTCACATTTTAAATCTGAATGAATTTAGAAAAACAACCTAGTGGACAGTCAAAAATATAAATTTTAGAAATAAAGTAATGAAGTCTAATATGTGAATGCTATTACAGTTTTGCATTATATTTCTTTTAATGTATTTTCTACAACTAGATAAAATACATTCTTCAATAATTAAATTTAGAAAACCTAACAAGGCTGATGGAATTACTTGAAAGGTAGACTAGTTACAAAAACTCTCCACTTAACTTTTTAAACCAAACTGAATGGTTTCCTTTGTGGTTTTAGCAGTGTTTAGATATATACCTGCATATCTCATCACATGTTTTAAAAATTCAACAGATTATGTAAATCCTTTTCTTCAAGAGTGTATTTTTCTTTGCCTACCACTAGTCATTGTAAAGAGATTATTTCTATATAACATGTCTGATCTTTAGGATATTTCCTTTTGACATTACTTCCTTAGAATTACAACAAGATTCACTGTCAAGCTTACAAGATTTTAACAACCACATATGCTCTCATGCTGAACCAAAAAATAAATTCAACCTGTATTTTCTTCTCCAGCCATCATCAGTGATATTTTAAAATAAATTCCAACACATAATTTCCAGATTATTCCTAATGTAGGATAGTGAATTAGTATGGAGCACACTGTCTCTGCCAGGAATGTCAGGAGCGTGGGGCATGGGCAAGCTTTGCTATAGCGTATCCTCCAGTACACAGACTTTCAAATGCCCTTGTCACATACTACTAGGCTCAAGCATTTAACAGGAAGTTAGTGCCATCCCCAAAGCAGAAGTTCAATTTTCAGGTAGGAGAAACATCAAGGAAGGTGAAAGAAGTGCCCAATTCAGAGAGATTGCAGCTGACCTAAGCTGTAAATAGGTTTGAGAATCCTGGGAATCCTTGAACATTTGGAGAGGTCATGAGGCACAGTGGAGAACAGCCTGGGCACTGAAGCTAGACAGCTCTGGGCATGACTCTCACTGTGTTCTGTCATTTACTGTATGACTTTGGAAAGACTTTATATTTCTTAGTCCACTTTTGCAAAGCAAAACGAACATGGTAGTAATACCCACGACATAGAGATACAGGTTGGACTTACTAAATGATATATAAAACATATATTGCTGTATTTCATAAATGTTAATGATGGTGAAAATGATGATGACAATAAATGAGGCAGTCATATTTTCTGGTCAGTTTGGTGTCCAGGCAACCAAAGATCTTATCTATGGAACATTAAAACAAGAAGCCTGATATTTGGTTTCCATGTGTCATATGTCTATTGGCTATTTAATCACAGCTTTAGTTTATTTCACTGAATATAATCAAGTAGGTTCTATGTAAAAATGAATCACAAATAAGATTTCTAAGTTTTTTTTCAGATATCAATCACCTGAAAGGACATCGTATATAGTCCATTAATAACTCAAACACTCCAGGACTGTACTCTAAGGAATCATAGGAGATATTTACTACAAATTTCTTTTAATATTCACCCCAATAGTTTTAAATGCTTTAGAACAATGTAAAAGCATAAAATAAGTGATTATTTAATAAGTTATAGAATATACACATTTGTAGTTTTGTTTTAAGGGACAGAGAGGGAGAGGGAGAGAGAAATAGAGAATCGATTTTATTTAGTTTATCATCTGACCTTTGTTTCTCCAACACTTAGGACACTTAGGACACTTAGTTGTGTATGTGTTTCTTTCTGTCTTTCTTTTTCTTTTTTTTTTCTGAGAGGGCATACCAATGATTAGACCCAGGGGTGCTTAACCACTTAGCAACATTCCTAGCCCTTCTTATTTTTTATTTTGAGATTGGGTCTCATTAAGTTGCTTAGGACCTTCCCACCTCAGCCTCCCCAGTCACTGGGATCATAGACATGTGCCACCATGCCTGGCTTTAGTCATTTGCTTAAAAATGATATTCATATTCAAATTTTTTGAAAAGAAAAATTACAAAACAATTTAGACATACTAAGCCATATTTATTTTTACATATACATGTGTCCATATGTGTGTATGTATATATAGACAAAAACATAAATATGCATCAATATGTTAATAATGATTTCCCCTATGCTTATTATGCTGAATAGTGTTTTATTTTTTTACAATTTGTAAAATGAGAAAGCATCACGCTTATTATTTAAGAAATGTATTTATGTTGACTTTCCTCTACATATATGAAGTAAAATATTTTGGGACACAAAGCAAAATATCTTATGAGTATACATTACTAGACTAGAAATGTTTTTTTGGTGAACCTTTTCTCTTGGATGACCCAATCCTGCATTGGATTGTAGATAAACTAAAGTATTTATTTAAAAGTTAAATCACTCTACTTATAAAACATAAATTCTATCTACCAATAAATGGCTGGTGAGGCTCATAATGATACATCCATAAGTCTCTTCAAGCCATCAAACCAAGCAGATTGCAAGATTCTCTATGCTTAGCATAGAGGGGAACAAGCAATAATAAAACTGTTTACTCTTTCTGTGGAGCAATCACTATAGTTTAAACAGGAATTGAGGAATAATAATAATGTAATAATCAATACACAGCAATGTTTTAAGGTGTTTTCTTTTCAGATCTCTGTGTCTTCTCAACTATGTGAATTAGACGTTAACTATCATTGCCATTCAGCAGATGAGAACACTAAGGCTCAGAGAGATTAATGTCTTGTAGGTGACACAGCTAACAGCAGAGCTGGATTTTGGACCCAGTTCTTTCCAAATTCAAAACCCATTTTCCATAAATAATATTGTTTCTCTAACCACTAACTTATTTATTTCAAAATTATCCATCCAATACCAGAATGTTTCTGGACAACTAAATCTTAGTATATCTGTTATTTTTGTATAACAATATAAATGCCTAATTAACAATTTTGGAAAGATCCTCTTTCTTCTCCTATTGTATTACTTAGGACTGCCACCACAATAATGTACCATGCACTGAGTTCATTAAACAACAGAAGCTAATCCTTTCACAGTTCTAGAGACCACAAGTCCAAGATCAAGGCACTGGCAAGGGCATGCTTTCCCTGTAGCCACTTGGCTTGTAGCAACATAACTCCAGTCTTCGCAAGGTGTGCTTCCTGTGTGGATGGTTCCCTTTTTAAAAGGGTGCTAGTCATGTTATATAAGGGTTCACCAAACTCAATTGAGACTTCCCCCTTACTATTTAGTTATGCAATATGGCACAATTTGAGATACTGGAAGTTAGGACTTTGTCATTCAAATATTGAAGGAACCCATTTCTACCCATCACACCCATCATGATTATGTCCCATTTCTACTTTTCCAAATTCTCCTCAACCCCAATCACAAGGGTATTTATGTGGGAATCCTCAAGGGATTCATGAATAGAAATGCATTTCAATGTCATTGGTTTTCATTGCAACCATGTTTGAAATGGCATTGATTTTAAAAACAGTATTTCAGAAACATACATTGAAGAGGCTTCAGCAGACTTTCAAAAGAATAAAAGTCCCTCTCCCCACAAAATTCAGACCTAATTATATAATGTGACACCTAGCAGCAAATAAGTTTATATTCATAAATATGTATTTATGAATATGTCAAAATGAACTCCACTGTTAATGTATTGCTATAGTGCACTAAAAAAACATTTTTAAAGAAAAGAAAAAAGATTCAAGATTAATATTTCCATGGCTCTCAAAATTTAGTAAGTCTAAAAATTACCTGAAAACTGTACTTAATTCTGGTAAGTGCTTTATGGAGACAAAATTACTCTTTGCAACATTTTTAAGGGTCTATTAGGGCTTGTTGCCTATTACCAATACCATCATCCTAATACTAAGGGAAAATTTCAGTAATACCCTAAAGCACTTGGTTTCTTCATACTTTTTTTTTTATTAGAAGTATATAGAGATACAATTGAGGGGGAAACATTATCAAACCATCGGTAACCAATGTATATATACTTTGTTATCCAGGGATAATGCCAAAACATGGATGACCACCTTGGGTTTCACCTGTTGCAGTTTCCCCCAGAAGAACTCATGCAGTAAATTCATACCTAAAATGACATTTTTAGATAGAGATCATGGGAAATACTCCATACTTTATATTTAGAATTTTTTAGAGTATTTAGTGTTAGAAATTGGAAATAGTATATGACTAAGAACTTAAAGACATTTACTAAATTAATGGGTTGACATATGTTTTAGTCAACTTTCCATTACTAAAAGGAAATATCTGAGGAAATTATCTTATAAAAACAAAAGGTTCATTTTGAGGTCACAAATTTTGGAGGTTCCAGTACAAGATCAAGTTTGCTTTGGGACTCTGGTGAGGAAGGCCTGTGTAGCCAGAAAACACAATGAATCAAATCACTTACACCATTAGCCAGGGAGCAGAAAGAAAAAAAGGGGAAGAGACAGGATTCCCACAATCCTGTCTCAAAGTTCATACCCACAATGATCTAAGGACCCACACACACACACACACACACACAAATCCCCATCTCCTAAAGGTCCTACCACCTCCTAGTACTACCACCCTGTGGGCCAAGGCATTAATACACAGAATTTGCTGGGCATGGTGGCACACACATGTAATCCCAGCAACTTGGGAGGCTAAGACAGGCCAGCCTCAGCAACTTAGCAAGGTCCTAAGCAACTTAGTGAGACCATATCTCAAAATAAAAATAAAAAGGGCTGGGGATATGATTCAGTGGTAAAGTACCCTTGAATTAAATCATTAGTACTACTGCTACTACTACTACTACTAATAATAATGATACCTTTGAAGGATAGTCAACATCCAAACTATAACAGATGGATGAAGTCGTGCTTAAAAATGCCCCCAAGTGGTTCTATTATGTCTAGCAGTCTCATGTACAAGTTTTCCTTTGAAAGAGTGAAGTTGATTGACCATCCCATGGAATCTCTGATGTTCATACTGAGATTCCTATACTCTTCTTAATAGGTTGTTAGTCTACCACATTCAATTAGTTCCACTTGTGAGTAAGAAATCCTCTGATTACCCTATTATGAGATGTATTTAATTCCACAACATTAACAGCATAGAGTTAAATGCTCATACTGCCAATCCAGTCTACCTGGTTTCAAATTCCAGGCCTATAACCTACTAACTAAGTGCATTTATTACACATTATCTAATCCCCTAGGGAGTTATTTCCTTATTTGTAAAATGGATGTGAAAATATGCTAACCTCACAGGTTTATTATGAGAATTATATGTTACTTCATTAAACATCCTTAAATCAGGATCTAACAATAGTGAGACTTTATAAGACTTGTAATTACCAATAATTAAATATCTGTATAAAGACTATATTTACTACATGACAACTATCTTAAGTGCCTATATTAGCTCTCTTTATTCATATAATTGAGAAAATATTAACCCAGTGGTAAGAGTATAATTGAGATTTGCTTTTTTTAAAAAGATATTAATATTCCCAAATTTTAAAATGAAATTCTTTTTAAAAAATTTTTATATCAAGAAACTAAGTATTGTTTATTAGGGTGAGTTCTCCTAAAAAATACATTAGTGGATGTATATACTAATACATCTACTTTGGTAGTATGACATCCATTTGCCATACAAAAATACAGTTTTTCTAATAACAAAAAAAAATGCATTGTAACAACAAAATTATTGTATGCCCATTCCCAGAGACTTAGGGACGAGTAAGACAAATACAGGACAATTAAAGTTCAAACTGGAAACATACAGACTCAAGTCCTAGAAGCTTCTATAATTGATCAACCCAGAATTAAAATTATGACTCAAAATTATTTTTGTTCAGACCTCACTAGCTATTTGTGTAAACATAAGAGAATCTTAACACTGAACAATCTTTAATTCAACAAACCAGTTCAGTATATGCCCATTAAGGATCTATTATGCACCAAGCGCTACACTACACAGAGCCCTGTCCTCAGGGAACACTGAGTCTAACTAAACACACAGTACGGTGTGTGCTTTCACAGGGAAGTGAAACATGCCAGGACCAGGGCCATGACTGCAGGAAGCACAAAGAGCTATGATAAGACCTAGGATGGATGACAACTGACTCTGGTGGTAGTGGCCCAGGATGCACTCCCTGGGAAAAGCCATACCTGAACTGAGGCTTCTAGGGCAGGTAGAGGTAATCAAGTGAATCATCTTAACCTTGACAAGAGACAGAGCTAGATTGAACACATGCCCATGAGTTTAAACTGAGAGAAGTATAAAGAGCTAAACCTGTGGAAGTATGCAGGCAGGTCACGAAAGGCATTGTGATCCACACTACACATCTTGGACTTTATCCTAAGGGTAAACAAAAGGCCTTGAGGGATTTTACTAAAGAAGTTGTCACACAATCCACAAGAGCCAGATAAAGAGCATTTTGCTTTTGTTTTTGTTTTTGTTTTTTTCTCAGGTTCTATGTGTCTTTAAACTACTGGGGAGATGGAGAAAATTTGTAGAATATCTTCTTCATAACCATTTTTACCCAAGGGAAAACAGTTATGAAACAGAGGGACCATATAAATTTATCACTTGAAATATTTATGCAGGAATAGTAAGAGTAAACTGAGATGTGTGGTCACATTAAATTTAAGACTCAGTGATTTTAGAAGTCATCATCTAACATTTTCTTCAATCCTTTTTAAAAATAGAGAAATTAAAAAACAAGCTTTTTAGTAATCAGCAAGAACTTTTTCTCGGGTCAGGTTAGATGATTGTCATAGTTTTCATAATGAATTGTATCCCCTTTGCTTTTCTGGCAACAACTCTGTTTTTCTGGCTGGCTTATAGTTTGTGTCTTAATACAATTACTAGGAATTTTTATGCTGTTCTTGGGCTTTGGAAAGTCTTTACTTACTTTGTAGTTATTTCACCTCAGAATTTTTCTAACCATAATGTATCCTGGTTTCAATGGATCATTTCTCTAATGTATAGAGATCACTTTCAATTACTCCCATCTTTGAGCTGTTAGTCACAGAATTATTAGCCATTAGGTCATGAAAGACAGGAACTATGCCTCCTTCGACATAATAAAGTACATACCTGAGATTTCCTAAAAGAACCAAATGACATTACTTTTGTTGTTGCACCTCTCAGTTCTGTAACTTATGTAGATACTGTCCTTACCTTATTACTCAAGAGGAAAATAAGGAACTGGACATTATTAGAAGAAGTGGAATCTTTATTCATTCCCAAACTGTGTTTAATCATTTATTATTAGCTACCAAATGAAGTTAAAAAGAGGAAATGGCTCTTTTTTTCTTAATAAAAGTATACTAGTATCACAACATTCACTGCAAAAGCTGATTTAAAATGCTAAGTTTTCTTTAAGTCATCAAAATTTCTAAAGACAAACAGCAGAGTATTTATTAATTTAAATGTCACCTTGACCTTGAGGTAAAAGTTAGGTCAACAGAAAGGAGTTTTGTTATTATGAAATAAATCTATTATTTTTTCAGGGTACACATTGTAAAAATCATATTGGGAATAAAACACCATTTCCAATATTATTTTTGCTTCCAAATACAGAAATA
The DNA here is from genome assembly GCA_004027875.1 of Aplodontia rufa. Taxonomy (NCBI): domain Eukaryota; kingdom Metazoa; phylum Chordata; class Mammalia; order Rodentia; family Aplodontiidae; genus Aplodontia; species Aplodontia rufa. The sequence goes on from PVKS010012500.1 coordinate 10,298, forward strand.
CTTTTTAAATGATAAATGAAAATACAGTTGGTGTATTTGTTAACTCACGAATAAAATCTCTTAGAGTTTTTTCTTGTTGCTGTTGTTTTTGTTGTTTATTTTGTTTTTTATTCATGTTGAATTTCAGGATTCTGCCTACATAGTTGGATTTCCCTTAACTTTCTATAAGGCCAATACAGGAGAAATGTCCTTCATCTGGGTTTAAGAACTATATGTAAACATCTGGGTATGTATATTTAATTTTCGTTTTAATTTTAAAGTTACTATGGTGAGTCCCTCCATTCTCTTGGAAATTTCAGTGACTTCGCCAGTGCTCTGCATCGACCATCTACATCGAGACCCACACACTGAGCTGGGTATCCCTTGACACCGAGATCACAAAGACTAACATTCTTCCAAGTCCTAGGTTTTCTCCTTCCAGCTCTCTGACGCAGCAACCTATACTTTGCTCATTATTCAACCTCATAGAGACCTCTAAGTGACCATATCTCCTTCCACTGATTGCTTTATTGTTTGACAACGGTTTGGGTGTTTCTTTTTTATTTTCCCTTTCTGTATGTGTGTGCATCCATGCACACGCATGGAACGGGCAGCTCTCGTGATTTCCTATTGAGCGTTGTAGATAGCATGAGAAGAGCAGTTCCACTGTCATAAGGAGTGTGGCTCGCTCATCCAACCCAGATGACTAGAATAGGCACTGCAGTTGCCACACAGCTGGCAACTCAAGCCTGGGGTCAGTGATTGTCTGTCACCAGATCTGAGCGCTGGACTCTTGTGTCCAGTGGGAGATTGGATCACTCCAGAGCAGCAGGTCAGCAATGTTTTGGCCACCCAATCACACCTAATACCCTTAAAATAAATATAGCACTACTAGCAAGAATGAATTGCTCTTCAATCTGTTCTCCTAGAAACTGGTCCCAGGCACACAGACTATAGAAGATTCCAGTCATAACTCCAGTATCTGGTCAACCCTATGTTTTGTGTAGCATGTTTAATAAATAGATATGGGGATCCACACAAGATCCATTCCTGTCTAGGGTATTGTCTTAGTAGCTACTATAACAAAATGCCATTAACTGTGTGGCTTATGCTGGAAAATTATTTCTCCCATTTCTCAACAGTGGCAAGTATAAGATTAAGGTGCCAACCAATCTGGTGTTTGGTGAGGGATTTGGTTCACAGTGGTGCTTTCTCATTAGTCCTTACTTAGTGGAAGAGACAGTGAAGCTCCTGTGTACCTTTTTTTTTTTATGATAGTGCTAATCCCATTCAAAATCCTGTTTTCATGATATCATCATTTATCAAAGACTCCACATCTTAAAACCATCACCTTAAGGGCAAAGAGCTCAACAGATGAGCTTACTGGGAATACATTCAGGCCACTGCAGGCAAGTTTTTCACATAGCATTGCCAGTGCAGCTCTTCTCAGGCACCAGAGAGGATCTCAGAAAATTCCAAGAGGTCATTAAAAAGTGCAGTAATACAATAGGGCTCTCAACAGCAACCCTATTTGTCCAGGTCAAAGAATAGGTTGCTGGGTTCAAAGAGGCATCATTCTAGGAAGATGTATCCAGAACACCTGAGGCTAGATAAGAAGTATGACAGCCTCAGAAATCTTGCAGCATCATATCTCCTTCATTTTACTGGATACAAACTAGTCACTATGTCCTAACCAGAATCAAGGGAAAGAGTATTATATTCCACCTTGATAGGGGAGGTCAAGGTCAAATATAACCATGTTTGAAAAGTAGAAGCTGCCACAACTAACATAACTATAATTCTTCTCCAGAACACTTAGAGTGTTTGACGATTTATTAATCTCTTTACTTTTTCTCTATTATTTACTAGATTCCCACTTAGCCTAATGACTAAATACTAGCACCTGTGTACTTTATGCCCAACTGTGTTGATAGAGGAGTAAATATGAGAAAATGAAAACAAAATATCTGAAAACTAAGAAGGGGTGCCACTAAGCAAATTCTACCGATTGACATGCAACGCACCACATGTCTATTGAATAGTTGAAATGCCCACAGTGAAAATAATGTTTACCTTTATAAGAAAAGTAACTTCAGTGGAAAACTGTGTCAAATTCATCACATAAGACTTTGCTATAAAACTTTTGATTAACATGTGAAACTACCATGCTAGTTCAACACACACAATAATAAACCCCAAAAGATCAAAGCTCTGAGCAGAGTTCCATGTATCCTAAGGGTGGTTTTCCTTCCCAGGGCCAGGGGAGAAATGAAGGTATTCTGAGAGCAAGGAACTGAGCTGCTCTAATAACAAAAGGGAAATTAATAGCTTTAATCTGTTTATCTATTCTCCTTCCAGTCTGCTCTAGCCCACTATGTCTGGAAAATTTTACTCTCGGGAAAAAAAAATGCAGTACTTTTTGTCTGTCATTTTTTGCTAATCTTCAGACGCTGAAAATCATTTAAAATCCATTCCTGTCATTTTGGATTTGCATAAGTGTCTTAAAAGAAAAGTCTAAAAAGGCAAAGGCTGATTTAGTGTGAATGAACATGCCATAAAACATTTCAAACCTTACATCATTCATGTAAATCTTTCATGATTTAAATTTTTTTCAACTTACCAATAACAAATATCCCAGTGTGGGGCTGAATGCAGTAGCTAGGGCTGGGAAGGCTTTTTCATTAAAATTCCCCTTCCTGAGGCATTTCTAAGTTTGGAGGGAGGATGGAAAAATATCCTTCACTTCAGGCTAGAGTTTGTAATCTTAATCTAAACATATGATACGCTAGTTGAGAGAAGGGGAAAAGTCTACAGAGCTTTATTAAGATACTGAGGGAAGCAAAATATTCACCAGTAAGTTGGAGGACATTTTTTCAAATTCCATCTATGAACAAATAGATTTAGTTTAAAAAATGTTTAGCTTAGTCAAGAAATTGACCAGAAAATCACAAATATATTTGGAATTTGGTTTTTACTAAGCCTGCACTATCCTTACTATTTGACAGCATGAATACTTTCCAATCAGATACCAGCTTTCCTAGTGAAATGGAGATCTGACAAATCTCTAACCCATTTGTTAAAGAGACTATGCTCCAAAGTACCAATTTTTTTTTAAACACAAGTTACCTATTCATGAAGTAATCCAGTTCAGACCATATAGAAATCTTCACTTTAACTTGCAGCATACAAATCTTCAGAATTTTAACTGTATGTTTCAAAAAATCCCAAACTTTCCTCACTGTGACTTTCCTAATATTTTTATCTCATTACTTGTTATTCAAACTTCTAAAAATATAGAATCTGTGAAAGAAAATAACTAAAAAGAAAATCCCTCAGAAATTGGATAGATATGAAAGAACAAATAACCCCTGAAATATATATATGAATAGCATTCTTCAAGAGGAGGGTGAAGGTTAATAGTTTCAATTTCTTTATTTAATTCTTTTAATGCTAGTGACCCAACACAGCATTATGCTGTGTTTTAGAGACCTTATTGATGAAAGTAGTTCAGTTCCATTTGGTGAGAGGCCATTAGCCAATGTCAGACGCCCATCTACAAAGAATATGGTAGAACTTAAGAGACAGCACCTAAAGGAGGAGCATTTTCACCTCTGACAAAGCAGGCCACATTCTCCTGCATCGCTGTACTAGGATGAACAAGAATGAAATTGACCAGGCAGCTCTTTTGCTGAAAGCTACAGGGTCTCCACTAGAAGTGTATTATTTTGAGTGGATCATTCTTTTTCTAATATGAGTTTCCATACAAATGACACATGTGTGTGCACATTGAATGGTGACTCATCTTGGGAATTTGGATCACTACTATCATTTTCCAGCATTAGCAGCCTAACTATCCTGTTTTCCAAGAGGAATCTTGACAATTTCTGTTAGAAATCATGAAGCCCCACAGTATCCAATATGAGCATCAGAAACACTCAATAATGCTAATCCTCTTAACTCACCTCTTGTTGACTCCCCCACATCATTGAATTCTCAGAAGTACCTGCCCAAACATTTTTTTACATAATAGTCATGGTTATTCAATTTGGTGCATATACCAAACACCACTGAACTGTCCAATTTAAAATGATTATTTTTGTCATATGTTAATTATACCTTAATTTTTAAAAGAGATATAGGAGGGACCCCAAGATACAGACAAAAAGCCATCAACACATAAGTAAGTCACCAATTCCTTAGGCAGCATAAAATATTTCAACCCCTCCTCCACAGGAATACTGTAGAGTTCTGGCACAGCAGGCTTAGCAGGTGCCCAACAGTTTTCATTTATCCTGACACAGGTGGTCTGCAGGGAACTGTTAGAAAATACTAATATTTGTATAACTGGAAGAAAACTCATTCAAACAAGAACAGAAGTGGAAAGAGGGAAGGACCAGAGTGGAATCCTAGGAGCACCATAGTCACATAAACACTAGCCTGTGTTTATGAGTTCAATATTGCTTATTAAAAAGCAGTATTTTATGGTTGGAGGTCTGACGCTTACACAAAAACAGTGTATTCATTGATGGAGCTGTGGCTCAGTGGTTGAGCACTTGCCAGGCATGCGTGAAGACCTGGGTTCAAATCCCAGCATCTCAGACGCAACAAAGTGTTAGAAAAACTAAGGCCAAATGAAAAAATAAATAAAACTGATTATCTCTCTCCCTACCTCCCTATTTTTCTTTAAAAGAAAAAGATCTATTCAGACAGATTATTTTAATTCAAAATAGTGATGAAAAATTTTAGATAATAGCTTAACTGATGGGGAAGTTATGTGCTGACGGGTATATATTCTCCACCCTCCATCCTCAAAACACACCATAAATGTGGCTGCCTGCTTTCCTATGACTAGGGTCAGTTCTGCTCTTGAGATTCCCAAAGACAGACCCAACATTCAAAGTTCTATAAAATACTGACTCTGAAACCTTCCCTGAATAATTAGGAAACCCATCACATGCTTATAGGCTTTGTTCATGTGGCCTTCGTTCCCTGAAGAAAGAATAAAATAATCTATAGAGATAAATGTGCACCAGGCCCGTCAGATTTGAAGCCAGTGACAAGACTTTCATTGAAGACTTAGTATGACCAAGTGGGGTTATTTGAATTACATGTGATGTAAATTTGTCTTAGGAGACATTTGAACAAGTAATAGAACTGCTTTCTCTTTATTATTCTGCCATGAAGGTGAATTTTAATTTACTGTTCTTATATAGTTGCAAAAGAATGGGCAGCAATATACATTTCCTGCTGATACAGGGCCACTGTTATTAATTACATATCTAGAGTATATTTAAATTGCTACAAACTTACTTATGCATAGTTAAGATGTGAGTCTGTCTAAAATATCAACTAATACCTAATTTAAAATTGGAGTATAACTTGTAATCACCCTTATCATATTACCTTTATAAAACACAGCCCACCAATATGCCCTTTGATATTTCAATTCTTAAAAAAAAATGTGGGAACTACTCTCAGGAAGACTACAAAGCTTACACCTTTTGAAAAACATGGAATCTAACTTTAAACCAGAAAAACCAATGTTTTAGCACAAAGTTTAGCAAAAAGCACATTTATTCTAAATTAGTTTTGGTCACTATTTCAAAAGATACATATATAGTTATTTAAATTCATTTATAAATTTTAGATATTGTTATTTCCCCAATAACTTTTCTATTTCTATTAATTACTCCACTACTTCTTAATCCCACAGTTTAGAACTATGAAATTACCGGACCTACTCCCTTTGCTCTCTTTAGCTACACTGAAACAGACATGTCAATCATCACTGTTTGAGTATCAGTGTATCCCCTAAATTTCATGTGTAAAATATCATCGATTGGAAACTTGTTCCCCAGAGTGTGGGTACTCAGAGATGGGAAGTTTTGAGGGGTACTTAGGTCATGAAGCTCTCATGACCTAAATAGGGCTATAAGAGTGAGTGATCCCTCTTTTGCTCTTCCTCCATGTGAGGGTATGGAGCCCCTCCCCTCTGGAGGACCCAACAGTCAAGGCATCATCTTACAAGCAGCTTCCAAGGCCTTAACCTATTAAGACCTTAATCTGAGAACTCTCAGCCTCCAGAACCATGACATTCAAATTTCTATTCTTTATAAATTACTAATGTATAGCATTCTGTTATGGCAGCACAGAACTGACTAATAAAGTCACCTCAAAATAAGTGCTAATCTATTAATCTTATTACAGTTAGCATTGTGACACTGGATTTGAGCTCTTAGCGATCATGTTAAAAATAAAAACTCTTGGAATAAATATGGTAATTGAAATATTTCATAGTCATTCATTCAGCAAACAAAAATTGAGCAGCCACTAAGGGCCCAACATTGTATTTGGTACTGTAGATACTAAGACAAATAAAACATAAACCTCTCCTAAAAGACATGATATAGTAAAGAGTATTGGTACATTAACAATAAGGTATAACAAAATTTTGTATATGTGCTGATGAATGTAGTCAAGAAACATGGAAACAACAAAATAAAAGAGTAGTTGTACTTACCTGGATTTGGACAGATCAGATTCTAAAAAGTTAAACCTGAAAAAAAAAAATACTGAATGTTAACAATACCAAGCAACCTTTTGTCCAGTGAACAAAGAGGACGCATCAGATGGAATTCTAAAAATAAATATATGGCATACTGTAAGTAAATCAAGATGTGGAGGGATTACTTGCAAAAAACTTTCACTTCTGAATAAATGAAGTAATTTTTGCTTTGGAATGATCACTTGGCATCTTCTAAAAGCAAATAATAATTGAATAGTTAATAACACTAAGTACTATAATTTGAAGAATCTACTGTGCACCAAGTGTTTCATTTACACCATTCATGCAAAGATAAATATCCATTAATTCATTTGCTCATTCATTTTGTAAACAACTACTGAGCATTGCTTGAGCACTGAAGGGAGAGCTGTGAACAAAACAGTCAAGGTCCTCCCTTCATGGACATTTCATTGGAGGGAGAAAATGACAAATAATTAAAGTAGTTGTGGCTGGCAATAAGTATTCTAAATTAAAACTGGCTTATAATAGTCAAAGTGGCTGAATAAATGTAGACGGTCGACTTTAAGAGAAAAGACATTTGAGATAAGACCTGAGTGATGAGAAAGAGCTTCATTCCAACCACATGGCATTCTGGTTATGTTAGTAAGTCTTTCCATCATGGTGACCAAAACACATGACAAGGACAGCTAAGAGGAGGAAAGGCTCATTTCTCTCACAGTTTTAGAGGTACAGTTCATGGTCAACTGACTTCATTGTTTTGGGCCTGGTGTGACGGTAAGGCAAAGGAAAGCTGTTCCACTCATGGCAACCAGGAAGCAGAGAAGAGAGTATGAGGAGCCAGGAATAAGATATAATCCCCAAGGACATACCTCCAGGTACCTGGTTCCTCCAACCATGCCTGACCTACCACCCAGTCAGCACCCTGTGGTTCATTTGAATTATTGATCCATAAAATATAGTGATCCACTGATGAGATCACAGCTCTCCTAATCTAATCATTTCACCTCTAAACATTTCTGCATTTGCAGCACGTGCCCAGGACAGACCTGAAGAGGACCCACACCCGGAGCAGCTCCCACCCATTCAGTGCCACCCCATGCCCCTTCTGCTCCCAGCCCTGCAGGCACTGAGGACACCCCTAGGTAGGACCTGCACCCAAAGAAGTCCTTGCCCACTTGGGCAGGCATAGGCCTCTCCTGGTCGGGCTATGTCACAAGCCCAGTACAGCCTTGAGGAGGAATCCCCCTGGAGCAGACCATGACCACCCAATGGGCCAATCCAGGTCTCTTCAGGTCCTAGACCCAGCAGGCACCCAGTACCCCCAGGAAGGACCCAGGTCTGGTGCAGCCTCCCACCCAGCTGAAGGGGCAACCCAGGCCTCTTCTGGTCCCAGCCTGGCAGGCATCCACCCAAAGTACCAGCCTAAGCCTCTTCTTGTCCAGACCCAAGGAGGAGCCCTACCCAGAGCAGCTCCTACCCAGCCAACACAGGACCAGGCCTCTTCTGGTCCAATCCCAGCAGGTGCCAGAATATCTTCATTTAAGGCACCCATTCAGAGCAGCCCATACTCAGTTGATGCCCCAGCCCAGGCCTTTTTTCCTGGGCCTGTCAGGCACCCAAGATATCCCCAAGGACCCCTGCCCAGAGCAGCCCAGCTGTGTCGCATATCTGCAAGTACAGGTAAATTGGGCTTGCACCCACCATCATGGATCTTAGGTTCCATTGCAGCACATACACAGGTCTGTGAAGGTACAATCTGTGCCTCTGAGACCCTAGGAATTAGCAACACACCCCTACCGCTGCATTTCAACAATACAGAGGGCAGCCCCATACCTCCAACAAGTTCCAGGTCATCGCCTTTGAGCCAAGATACAAAAGCTGTAGCAAAATGAGGCTCCATGCAGAAGTAGCTTTCTGGAAGAAGGGAGTCATCAAAGGGGTGGTGTCTGAGCTGACCCTTTGACTTGCAAGGAAGAACCACCTGGAGAACTGCCTACCTTCCCCCAAAGGAAATCTCAATTCAGAGATCCAGAAGAAGCTCCTCAAAAATGATGAATCAAACTAGAAAAGATTGGCCTCAAATCCACAAATCCTCTAACAAGGAGCCTATGGATAGGGAGCAGGATGAAAACCTGGAAAAAACTCTCAATGATCTGATTACTAAAAGGAACAATGAACTAAAAGAAGATTTAATGAAGGGACAGATTAACAAAGCAAATAAATAAATAAATAAATCTCCAGTAAAACAACTCCACAAATCAAATGGACTTAACAGACATATATAGAATACTCTACCACAAATTACTTGAGTATACCTTCTTCTCAGCAGCACATGTATCCTTCTCCGAAATAGATCATATTCTAGTTACCAAAAGAAATCATAGCAAATACAAAAAGTAGATATTTTTTCAGGTATCCTATAAGACCATGATGCAATGACCCTAGCAATGAACAGCAAAAATCATAACAGAAAACATATATATATATATATATATATATATATAGAGAGAGAGAGAGAGAGAGAGAGAGATTGACTGCTACACTATTAAATGAAGAATGGATCCAAGAATACAGTAGAGCAGAAATCAAGAAAGTCCTGGGAAAATGAAAAGGAAGACACAAAATATTGAAACCTTTGGGACAGCATGAAAGCATTCTTATTGGGAAATTTTATAGCACTGACTGCCTACATTGAAAACCAGCAGAAATCTCAAATAAATAAGCTTATGCTCCACATCCTATCCCTACAAAGGAAGAATAATCTAAGCCCAAATCCAGCAGAAGACAGGAAATAATCAAGGTCAAGAGTTGAAATCAATGAAATTGAGAACAATAACAACAGCAACAACAACAAAAAACAATGAAAAGAATTGATGAAACAAAAAGCTGATTCTTTAAAAGCATAAATGTAATTGACAGACCCCTAGCTAATCTCACTTAAAAAAGGAGAAAATTGAAGCAAATCAACATAATCACCAGTGAAAAGGGAGAGATTATCACTGACCCTATGGAAATCAAACACATTATCAGAACATATTTTGAAAAACTATACTCTTTAAGTGAGATAATCTGGTAAACATGGACAAATTTCTAGACATACGCAACATTCCCAAATTGACACAGGATGAAATTGAAATCCAAAACAGCCCAGTAACAAGAATTGAGATTCATGTAGCAATTAAACACCACCTTCCAAAGAAGAAAATCCCTGGAGCTGATGGATTCCCTGCTGAATTTTACCACACCTATGAGGAGGAGCTAACACCTCTCCTTATTAAGCTATTTCAAGAAATTTAAAAAGAGGGAACTCTCCCAAAGACTTTTTATGAGGCAACCATAACTCTAATACCAAAACTCAACAAGACACATCAGAAAAAGAAAACTACAGACCAATATCCCTGATGAATAATGATGCAAAAATACTTAATAAAGTTCTAGCAAATTGCATTGAAAAAAACATCAAGAAGATGATTCATCTGATCAAGTGGGCTTCATTCCAGGGAAGCAAGGCTGTTTCAACATACACAAATCAATAAATGTGAATCATCACTTAAACAGAATTAAAGACAAACACCATATGATCATTTCAATTAATGCAAAAAAGGCCTTCAATAAAATCCAGAACCCATTTATGCTCAACACTTTAGAGAAACTAGGGATCAAAGGATATTATCTTAACTTTGTAAAGTTCATATATGACAAACCCTCAGATAGTATAATGCTAAATAAAATAAAGATGAAAGCATTTCCACTAAACTTGGGAACAAGAGAAGGCTGCCTGCTCAGACCACTTTTATACAATATAGTCCTCAAGATCCTAGCCAGAGCAATCAGGCAAGAGAAGGAAATTAAGCGGATAAGAATAGGAAGAGAGGAATTCAAACTCTCCTTTTTTGCTGATGACATGATCCTATATCTGGGACGAAAAAAACTCCACCAGAAAACTACTTGAGCTTATAAACAGATAAAGAAAATTGGCAGACTACAAGATCAGTACCCATAAATCAACAGCTTTCCTGTACACTAACAATAATAGGGCAGACGATTAAATTAGGAAATAGTCCCATTCACATTGTCCTCAAAAAGAATAAAATACTTGGGATTTAATCTAACAAGGAAAGAAAAAGACCTCTATAATGAAAATTATCAAACACTAAAGACAGAATTGAAGAAGACCTGAAAAAGTGGCAAGGCATTTAATGTTCTTGGTTAGGCAGAATTAATATAATTTATATAATTAAAATGGCCACTCTACCAAAAGTGCTATACAGATTCAATGTAATCCCCATCAAGATAACAATGTCATTATTTACATATATAGAAAAAGTGATTCTCAAATTCATTTAACAACAAGAAACCCAGAATAGTCAAAACACTACTACTCAATAAAGGTGCATCAGGAAGTTTTGCAAGACAAGATCCAAAACTAGACTACAGAAAACAAAACCATCATAGTACTGGTACCAAAATAGTAATAAAGACCAATAGAACAGAATAGAAGATGATGAGACAAACCCAAAATTTTTAAACATTTGATATTTGAAAAAGAGGGTCAAAATATAAAGTGGAGGAGAGATAGCCTATTCAACAAATGGTGCTGGGCAACTTGAAAGCCATTTGCAGAAAATAGATCCTTATCTCTCATCTTGCACAAAAATCAAATAAAAATGGATCAAGAAACCAGGAATTAAACCAACTACCATACAAATGCTGGAAGTAAAATCACAACCAACACCCCAGGAAATGAGAGTTGGCAATGACTTCCTCAACAAGACTCCTAATGCAAAAGAATTAAAGTCAAGAAACAATGAATGGGATACCATTAAATTAAAAATCTTTGGGGGCTGGAGCAGTGGATCATCAGTCTTTGCACTTGCCTAGCATGCACGAAAACATGGGTTTGAGCCCCAGCACCACATACACAACGAAGCGAGGGAGAAACAAAATCACATGAACAACTAAATAAAATTGATTCTTGCTTTCTCCCTCTGTCCCTCTCTCTCTTTAAAAAAATTTAAAAAAAGCTTTTGCTCAGCCAAGGAATTGGTCAAAACTGTCAAGAGAGAACTCACAGAATAGGAGATAATCATGGTCTGTGATTCCTCCAACATGGGACTAATATCCAAAATTTTCAAAGAACTAAAAAACCGCATATCAGGGGCTGAAGCGGTGGCTTGGCAGTTACGATGCTTGCCCGGCATGCACAAGGACACGGGCTAAAATCCCAGCACCCACATACACAATGAAGTGTCAGAGCAACAAAAGCCATGTGAAAAACTCAATAAAAATTGATTCTCTCTCTTTCTCCCTCTCTCTCTTTCTCTCACTGTCCTTCTCTCTTTAAAAAAAAAAAAAAACTGCCTATCAGAAATACACACAATCCAATCAATAAATGGGCCAGAGAGCTAATAAGAAAATTCTCAACAGAGGAAATTGAGCATGCCAATGAATACATGAGAATGTGTTCTACATCACTGGTGATCAGAGAAATGCTAATCGAAACTACATTAAGATTTCACCTCACTGGAGTCAGACTGGCAAAGATGAAGAATACCAACAGCAACAGATGCTGGAGGTGCTGTGGGGAGATAGGACCACTAGCACACTGTTGGTAAAACTGCAGACTGGTATATCCACTCTGGAAAGTAGTATGGGGACTCCTCAAAAAATTAGGGTTGGGGGGCTGGAGTGGTGGCTCAGCAATTATGGCGCTTGTCTGGCATGTGCGGGTACACAAGTTCAAACCCCAGCACCACGTACACAATGAAGTCTCGAAGCAATGAAAATCACATGAAAAACTAAACAGACTTGTTTCTCTTTCTCTTTCTCTGTCTCACTGTCCCTCCTCTTAAAAAAAAAAAATAGAGTTGGATCCATGGTATAAACTACCTATCCCTCTTTTGGATATTTTCCCAGAGGAGTTAGAGTCAGCACATTACAGCAACACAGCTAAATCAATGTTCTTAGCAGCTCAATTTACAATAGCTAAATTATGGAATCAACCCAGATGTCCCTCACTGGATAATTGGATCCAAAAGCTCTAGTGTATATATATATATACACAATGGAATTCTACTCAGCAATTAGAACAACAGTATTGTGGCCTTTAAGGTGAATGGATGGCAATTGAAGAAATCATGCTGAGCAAAATAGCCAAACCCAGAGACTCAAGGGTTAAATGTTTTCCCTCATTCATGGAGGATAGCGCTAAACTCAGGCTTGGGTGAGTTTGGACCCACCAATGGCATAGCAACACATAATCTAAGGGAACCATAAACTTGTGGGTGGGAGAGGGTGGAGGGGAATGCAAGAGGAATGGGAGAGGGAGAGAAAATAGGGAGTGACCTAGGGAAACAATTAATATTATACCATACTCTTTACTGCCCCCCACCCCGAGATGTCAAATAATACTTATACAATCATTTAATTCTGGAAAATTCACAATCATATGTATAGAAATAGACATTTATATCTTTTATAGGGACTTAATACAGAAGAATCAAGACACTGGGTATCAGCGATGTGGGGATAGCTATGGTTTAGGATCAAATGCTTATCATATTGTTACTTTATATGTATTTATAATTTATCATATTGTTACTCTATATGCATTTATGATTGTATAACACTCAATTCCATAATAAAAAAGGGAAAAAAATTAAATGGGCTTTAGGGGGGACATCTCATATCTAAACCATAACCCCAGGAAAAACTGTACACTGAAAGAGCATTAGTTGTTGGGGGAAGAGAAGGAGGAACAACCAGAGCACAGGATTATTAAAGCAATCAAACTATTCCATATGTACTAAAATGTTGGATATGTATACTGCTATACATTTGTCCAAAATCACAGGATGTGCGGTAGCCAGTGAACCCTACTGTAAACTGTGGATTTGGGGCAATATTGGTGTGTCAATGTAGGTTCATCAATTATAACAAATGTTTCAACCTGGTGGGGACAGTGATAATAGAGAAGCTATTCATGTGTGCAGGGAAAGGGTATATGTACCTTCTGAAGTATTTTGCTATGAACCTAAAACTGTTCTAAAAAGTAATTTCTATTAAAAAATATTAAGAACATGATCTAGCTTGCAACATAGTCATATTAAAATTGCTGTTATTCAAGTTAAAACGATACAGCATAACACTAAGGTGTCACCCGTGTAATGAGGTTTGCTCTGGTTAACCTGTTGGATACTGTAGTCTTGGCCACATTCATCTGCTTTGTGTATTTCAACTCTACTCGAATTATGTGATTATGCTGAAAAAAACTGATTGCTACATTTTCAAGCTAAGAAACATGTTGGGGGATGGATTAGAACAGGATGGGTATGAAATGAAAAGATGTAAAAGGTAGGAAATTAGAGGATATTAAGCAATTGAAACTCATCTGAGTAAAAGCAAGAGCAGTTTTCTTTCAGCATGAACCATTAAATCAGCATTGAATGTCACTGGTTTCTATAGGAACTTGGGTAATGGAAAATGAAAACAGCTGGATTTATAATTCCCATAAATGTGTTGCACAGCTGCCTACTCCCTGCCAGAAAGGACTGTTGGGACTGGCAAATGGCAAGACTTTTTATATATAAATGTGTAGGAAGAAATAGACAAATCAATAAATCTTTAGATGCTAAGTTACAGATTAAATATTTTTAATTATTTTGACTTTGGTTATTATTTAATGTAGTTACTAAGTCATCCAAGGAGGTAAAATCATAAAGCTTCTATGTTTAGTAAAAAATTATTTGTTGAGTTGAATTTGGTCTTCCATAAAACAAACCTTCAAAATATATTGCCAGCTAGTCATACTCAAAAAACTGTCTCTAATATCTTTAAGAACTCAAAAAGTTATGGTTGTATATGATATCAATTATAATTGAGAAAAATGAAAGTATTCTTTTAAACCACAATATGCTACACAAATCAATGTAATTTAATAATAAATATTTATTTAAGTTTATTAGTCTCATGATTTCCTGGGTTTTTTTATTAGTTCAACATAGTCATGCATATTTAAGGAATTTGTTGCTACACATTCATACATGAATATATAATGACAATGTAACTTGAACCCGATCTTTACCCAGCATCTTCCCTGATTCACACACTCTGCAGTTTCATGTCTCCACTGTAATTCCCCTCTATTATAGATATAAATGTTCATATACATGTTATTAACTTTTTAATTTTCTATTTATAAATACTGAATGTGTATTATTTGGCTATTCAGGGGAATCTAGTGTATCTACAGTATTGATAATTCCATTTTTATCCCCTCCCCAACCTCTCTCCTCCCCCCTGCCCTCTTCCCCACCCACCATTTCATAGCTGTACTTCCCCTACATTATTTGTTACTGCAAATTTGGTATTTATAGTAAATAAACTTGATCAACCTTCACCCTATCGTAGGTTTTACTCTAGCTTCACGTATAAAAGAAAATATTCAACGCTTAAGTCTCTGTGTTTGGATTATTTTACTCAGCATGATTTTTTCCATTTACTTGCAAAAGCTATGATATCATTTTTTCTAATTGCTGAGCAGAACTCCATTGTAGGTATATATGTATGTACGTATACGTATGCGTGTATATATATACATGCACGCATATCACAATTTTTGGATCCATTCATAAAGTGAAGGGCATCTGGGTTAATTCCATGATTTAGTTATTGTAAACTGAGCTGCTACAAACATTGATGTAGCTATGTCACTGTAATATGCTGATTCTAGATTTTCTGGGAAAACACCCAGGAGTAGGATAGCTGAGTCACACTTTGGTTCCATCCCTAATTTTATGAGGAATCTCTACACTGCTTTCCAGAGTGACTGTTCACAGTTTGCAGCCCCACCAACAGTGTGTTAGTGTTCCTTTCTCCCCATAACCCCTCCAGCATCTGTTATTGTTCATGTTCTTTATCTTTGCCATTCTGACTTGACCATGGTGAAATTTTAATGTAGTTTTGATTTGCATTTCTCTGATTGCTAGTGATATAGAACACTTTATTACATATTTATCAGCTTTTTTTAACTTCCTCTGTTGAGAAGTTTCTATGTAGTTCCATAGCTCATTTATTGATTGGATTATTTCTGTTTTAGGTATTAAGGGTTTTTAGTTCTTTGTATAATCTGGATTTTAGTAGCAGGCCATGATTATCTTCCATTCTGTAGGTTCTCAATTGACATTCTTGAGTAATTCCTTACCTATACAGAAGCTTTTTAGTTTAATAGCATCACACTCATTGATGTTTGGCTTTAATTCTTTCACTATGGGAGTCTTATTAAGGAAGTTGGTGCCTACACAAATATGGTGGAGTATTGATCCTATTTTTTTCTTCTAATAGTTGTATTGTTTCTGGCTTAATTACTACTTCTTTGAATCATTTCAAACTGATTTTTATGCATGTTGAGAGATTACGATCTAACTTCAATTTTCTGCATATGGTGGTCCAGTTTGTGCAGCACCATTTGTTGAACAGGCTGTCATTCTTCCGGGTTATAGTTTTGCTCCTTTTGTTGAATGTCAGATGGTTAAAGGTTTATGGGTTTATGGGTTTGTCTCAGTATCTTCCATTCTATTCCATTGGTCTTCATGCCTATTTGATACCAATACAATGCTGTTTTTGTTACTACAGCTCTATATATAATTTCAATCAGGTATTACAATACCTCCTGTTTAATTTTTTTATTTATTTATTTTTTTTGCTTAGTAATGTTTTGGCTATTCTGGGTTTCTTATTGTTTCAAATTAATGTGAGAATTTATTTTTTCATATCTGTAAAGAATGACATTGGTATCTTGATCAGATTGCTTCGAATCTGTAAAGCACTTTTGGCAGAATGGCCTTTTTAATTACCTTGATTCTGCCTAATCAAGAACATAAAATGCCTTTCCATCTTAACAGGTCTTCAATTTCTTTCTACAATATTCAAGAGTTTTCATTGTATAGGACTTGTACTTCCTTTGTTAGATTAGTTCCCACAGTTCATTATTTTTAAGGCTATTGTGAATGGAACAGATTTCCTGATTTTATCTTTGGCAGAATTACTGTTGGAATATAGGGAGGCAAATGATTTATGTGTGTTGATCTTGTATCCTGTCATTTAGCTGAATCCACTTATAAGTTTTAGAAATCTTCTGATGGAGGTTTTCAGGTCTTTTAGATATAGAATTGTATCATCAGCAAATAGAGATAGGTTAACTTACTCTTTTCCTATTTGTATCCCTCTGATTTCCTTCTCTTTTCTGATTGCTCTAGCTAGGATTGTGAAGACTATATTGAATTAAAGAGGTAGGAGTGGATAGCTTTATCTTATTCCTGAGTTTAGTGGGAATGCTTTT
Source organism: Aplodontia rufa (assembly GCA_004027875.1). Classification (NCBI taxonomy): domain Eukaryota; kingdom Metazoa; phylum Chordata; class Mammalia; order Rodentia; family Aplodontiidae; genus Aplodontia; species Aplodontia rufa. The sequence goes on from PVKS010012500.1 coordinate 27,142, forward strand.
CATTTTTCTCCATTTAATATTATGTTGGCTGTGGGTTTGTCTTAATTGGCCCTTACAAAGTTAAGGTAAGTTCCTTTGATCCCTATCTTCTCCAGAGTTTTGAGCATAAATGGGTGTCAGATTTTATCAAAGGCCTTTTGTGCATCATTTAAGATGATCATATGTTTTTTATTTAATTATGTTAAAATGATGAAACACATTTGTTGATTTGCATATTTTGAAACAGATTTGCATGCCTGTAATGAAACCCACTTGATGGTAATGTATTACCTTTTTGATGTGTTTTTTAATGCAGTTTGCTAGAATTTTATTAAGGATTTTTGTGTTTAAGCTCATCAGGGATATTGGCCTATAGTTTTGCTTTCATACTGTGTCTTTGTTAGATTTTGGTATCAGGGTTGTGGTTGCCTCATAAAAAGTGTTTGGAAGGGTTCCATTCCTTTCAGTTTCATGGAATAGCTTAATAAGGAGAGGTGTTACTTCTTCTGTAAAGATCTTGTAGAATTCAGCTGAGAATCTGTCAGGTCCTGGGTTTTCCTTTTTGGAAGTGTTTTAATCACTTTTTCAGTTTTGCTGCCTGATATTGGTCTGTTCAGGTTTTCAATATCCTCCTGCATCAATTAGGGGATGTTGTATATGGCTAGGTATCAGTCCATGTCTTCCAGATTATCCAAATTGGAGGAGTGTAGTTTTTCAAAATAGGTTCTGATAATCCTCTGGGTTTCAGATGAGTCATTTTCCTTTCTGATTTTGTTGATTTGTTTCATTCTTTCTTGTGGTGAGATTGGCTAGGAGTTTGTCAATTTTTTATGTTATCAAAGAATCAAGTCTTTGTTTCCTAGATTCTTTATATTATTTTCTTATTCTTAATTTCATTGATGAGGCTCGTATCTTAATTATTTCCTGTGTTCTACCTGCTTTGGGAGGATTTTTCTTCTTTTTGGAGGGATTTGAGGTGTAGCATAAGCTTATGTATTTGGGATCTCTCAAGGTTTTTTAAGAGAGAAAGACAGTGAGAGAGAGATAGAGAAAGAGAATCAATTTTTATTAAGTTTTCCACATGGCTTTCATTGCTCTGACACTTGGTTGTGTACGTAGGTGCTGGGGTTTGAACCTGTGTACTTGCACATGCCGGCCTAGCACCATAGTACCACTCCAGCCCCCACTCTCAAGATTTTTGATGAAGGCACTCAGTGCTGTAAATTTTCCTCTTAAGAATTCTTTTATACCGTCCCAGAGTTTTCAATACATTGGGTCTTTATTCTCATTTGTTTTAAAGAATTATTTGATCTTGCTCTCATATCCTCTTTGACTCATTCTTCATTTAAGAAGGTATTATTCAATCTCCATGTATTTATGTACTTTCTGCTGTTTTTCTTGCTGTTATTGATAGGATCATACCATTGTGGTCTGATAGGATACATGGGCTTATCTAAACTTTTTTGAATTTTCTAAGATTTCCTTTGTGAACTAGGATATGATCTATAGTGAAGAAGGATACATGTGCTGCTGAGAAGAAGATAAACTCAACCAATTTGGGGTGGAATACTCTATAGATGTCTATTAATCCATTTGATTAATAGTGCTGTTTATGCTTGAGTTATCTTTATTGATTTTTTGCTTTGATGATCTATTGGTGAAAAAGGTATATTTAAAATCCCCCAGTATTCTGTTGAAGTTTATAAGTGACTTTATGTCATAGAGTAGTTTTTCCATGTATTTGGGATCATTGGTGTTTGGGGCATAGATGTGTACTATGGTTATATCTTGTTGATGTAGTGTTCCCTTTACAAAGATATAGTGGTCTTTCTTGTGCCTTCCAACTAATTTTTGGTTGAAATCTACTTTTTTGTATGTAAGTATCACAACATCAGCTTGCTTTTTTGGGATATACATGTATTAGATTTCTTTTCCAACCTTTCATCTTTAATCTGTGCCTTCTTTCACTGTGAGATGTATCACTTGTAGGAGACATATTGTTGGATTTTGCTTTGTGATCCAGTCTGTTATTATGCACCTTTTGATTGGGACATTGAAAACATTTGCATTCAATGTTAGAACAGATATGTGATTGTGTTTCACTGGCATTGTGATTTTTTTTTTTTTTGGTGTATTTTATGCTGTATTGGTTATCTTTTAGGAGAGTGTATTTTTATTGAATTTCGTCTGTGGCTTTTGGGAATTGTTTGCTTGTTCCTCTATTTGGAATTTGTCTTTAGGAATTCTTTGTAGTGCTAGTTTTCTGTTCATGAATGTTATAAATGTGTTCTTATTGTGAAATATTTTTATTTCCCCTTTGAATTTGGTGCTGTGTTTGTTGGGTATAGTAATCTGTGCTGAAATTTCTGTTCTTTCAAGGATTGGAATATCTCATTCCAGGCTCATCTTGCTTTCAGGGTCTGAGCTGAGAAATCAGACTTGAATTTTTTTGGCTTCTGAATGTGACCTAGTGTTTCTCTCTTGCAGCTTTTAATATTCTTTCATTGTGTTTTCTTTATACATATGATGTGTCTCACTGAAATTCTCATTTGATTAGTTTTATTGAGTGTCATATATTCTTCCTGAATGAGCATGTCTGACTAATTTCTGATACAAGAGATAATTTCCTTAACTATACCTTTGAGTATAGTTGTTGTTGTTGTTGTTTACTTGTTTTTTGCTATCCATTTGAATTTTTATATTTTCCTCTATCCCAATTATTCTCAGATTAGATCTTCTGATTTCATCCCAGACTTCTTGCAAATTTTGATCATGCTCTGTTGGGCTTTTTGTTTGTTTGTTTTGTATTTGTTTGTTGTTTTCCTTATCTGTCATTCATGCATTCAAGCTGTCCTCATTATCAGAAGTTCTTTCTTCAAGAGCTAAGATTCCTTTTTCTACAGAAATTAACCTGTTATGAGAATTATTCCATTGAGCTTTGATTTCATTAAGGATTTCAGATCTAAGACTTCACTTTTCAGTATATCAATTTGTTTGTTAAAAAAGGTTTTCATCTCCTGTGTTTGCCTTTTTATTTCATTTCTTAGATATGCTTTTATGTCTTTGATAATTTTAGTAATCAGAACTTTGATAGTTTTTTCCTAGGTTTCCATCCCATTTCTTTATGCTTCTTAGTTGAGGAGTTGTGAATTTGAGGTAAAGTTTTTCAAGCTTGATTCCTCATTTTTGAAAGACTTCTTGCTCTTTGAATTGAAATAAATTCTTTTTTCCCTTATTTTGTATGTGAGCTTTGTATACAATTCAATTGTTTGTTCTGATGCTTTTTCTGAATGTGTGTTTGGTTTGATGCTGGGGAGCTCCTCTCTGGTTGTTCCCTTTTGGGATCTTGTTGATGGGTTGGGGAGTTTCTCAACTCCCTTACCTGGGTTGGAGTTCTATCAGGACAGTTGAGTTCACCAGTAAGCACCCCACCCTGTGAACTATTATTGAACTTTACAATTTCCAATATCTTACTAGATAATGAAAGGGAATTAAAATCCAATGCATACAATCAACAACCTTAAACAGCTTGTTTTGCTTCTTCTATAACCTTGTTTAACTGTAGGTTTATAGCTGATTCAAAAGCAAATGATGTACATCAAGATTGGCAATCACAGTAGATAAGTTTCCCTGTATTAACAGTGGTGACAGAAGTTATATAATTGGGACTGATTGGGACTAATTGGTCATGAGCTTACAACCACCTTGGTGCAAAGAAATTGGGATAGGAAGGTAGAGAAGAACTTTCAATTTAGGAGTGAGGACAGGGAGAAAGTAGAGATGATGAAGGATATTCTAATTTAAAATAAAAGAGAGAGAGGAAGAGAATGAGGTAGTGAAGTTAAGGGGAGATGAGAGAGAGAGAGAGAGAGAAAGGGAGTAGATTTGGGCAATTGCTCAAAGGGAATAGAAGGGTTTAGCAGAGAATCACCACTACTGGGAGTCACAAAAATAGATTATCACAAAAATAGATAGTGGTGGTAAGAAGCTCACATCTCAAAGGACCTCAAAAGAAAGAGCTCAGAATGGAAGAGAAGTTATTGTGAAGTAGGTAACAGATTGGAAAGAAGAAAAAAAGGGGAGAGGAAAGGTTAATAAGTGAAGTATGACTACATATGTTTGTTTATGGATATTTCAGTTCCACCAGAGCTCATACAAAGACACAACAAAGGTAAGAACCAAAGAACATAAAACCAAATACGAAGTTAAAGTCCAAGAATACAAAAATTCTTATTCTTGTTCTTTTTCTTTTGAATTCTCATTCTTCAGAATATTTTTGCTGGGTCCCTAAGGTTTCTGAGTGATCTAAAGGAGAATGTCTGCAGGGCTGGGCATGGACTTAGCTACTTAGAAGTTCTGTTGGGCCGAGACTGGGCCAAGCCTCAGGGAGCGAGTTGAGTTTCTAGCATAGATGTCAGCTGCAGGATCAAATGCAGTCACAGAGCTCCCTTTGCTGGTCACAAGCAAAGACCATCCAAAAATTTCCTGGTCCGGGCCACTCATGGGACTGGTGGAGGGAGAAGGATGAAGGTTGGAGATTTGCAACTTTCCTTCACTCCATGTCTCTCTGCTAAAAAAAAAAAAAAAAAAAAAAAAAAAAAAAAAAAAAAAAAAAAAAAAAAAAAAAAAAAAAAAAAAACAACTCTCGGGGGGCCACTGAAACTTGCACTCAGCTGGAGAGACCTGTGGGGTCACAGTAAGCTCAGGTGGTGGGGGTGTTGTGGGGACAGCCCTAACTCCTTCTATTCAGTCCACATGGTCACAACAGCTGCCAAATCTTCCCTTTGGGTTTTGCTGAGACAAGGAGTACTGATCTTGAGGGCTCACATATAATTAGGGTAACACTGGGAATGGGGGTCCTCTTTGAATTTGTAGTTTTTTCATAGGAAATCCTTAACCTTGGTGTCTAAGCATTCTGTCCAACTCCTCTCAGAAGGACACTGCTATGGTAGCATCCCACCACTTGAGACCTGCCCAAGCTGGAGAGCAATGCCACTTCATGTGGAGTGATCCCAACATTACTGCATTTCCAAGCATCTCCATGTGTCACTAGATGACCAGGACTGGGTTCCAGCAACATTCGGGGGGTCGCACTCTTCCTGGTTCTGCCGTTCACTGCCTTTTGAGAATGGAGTCTGGAGCCTAAAACAGAAACTGAGACTCTGCTGCCATTTTTTTTCTCTCCAATTGATTTCCTGTTTTTCTAACCCCAGGATTATTCTCTGAATACTGGCCCACAATTCCTGACAACTGCAATAACCACTTGAACTAGGTTAAACATCCTAGTTCCAATCCATTTTCCACATACCACCTCAGCAATATTTCTAAAACAACACTCTCTTCTGAAGCAAAGGAGATTCCAAAAATCCTTTCAAACTTCCTACTTGGATATACATGTATTCTGATAACCAGAATTACACCAACGATTTTACTTTCATTACTTTTCATTACATTTACTTTCAGTGTACAGTGACCACGTAGTTTATTTTCATGCCAGATGCTTTTGATGATAAAACAGTCAGACATCAATAACTACCCTGAGATAACTAACTTAGAAAATGAGAAATATAATTACCTTATTTAAGAGCCAACAGTTCCTTTACTTTTTCAGATTCAATTAATTTCTCCATCCTCTCTGCTACATAGCACTAGGAATGTTCCTCACTTAGCAATTTCACATAACATTGTGAGTATTTTCATCAGGTTTAATTTCTCCTCTGGGTGCACATATTCAACAAGTCAGAGATGTATCTTTGTATCCTGGTAAAAATATAACATCAGATATTTTAAAAGTATTCAATACATTTTTTGGTGGTGAAGCAGAGGGCTGACAGACTTAAAGAAAAAGTAAATAATTATACAATAAATGAAATAAAGATTAAGTAAAGATCCTAACTCCCAGATGAATCAATAAAACTATGTTGCATTGGAATTACATTTGAGCATTCATTGCAAAGGAGAGGAGTATCTGATACAAATAATCAGTGATGCCTATCTAAAAATGTGTCATATATTTTGATCTCTGTATTTACTCTTCAGAATGAAAGAATAATTTTATGTTCTCCCTTTAAGTGACAATATACGAGGATGACAAAATACAAAACTTTAAGTCCTATTTTAAAAATGCTTTGCAACATGTTAAATGATATTTATTATGGTTCCAAAAACATCTCTTTCAGTCACACCAAGACTTTGGCATTCCTTCTCCAATCCTTCTTGAGGAATGATCCTGAAATTATTCTGCTCAGTTGATTAAGACAGTTCCTAATTTATGCCTTACAAATGTTCCTATTCTGTGCAATGTATCCCAGCTAGGAATTTCACAACTGATTCTTGCTCATGACTTCAGCAAAAATAAGTGAATGCCCATTTATTGATTGGGTTGTTTGTATTTTTGTAGTTGAGATTTTTGAGGATTTTGTAGATTCTGGATATGAGGCCCCTGTCAGAGCAATCACAGCCCATGATTCTCTCCAATTCTGTAGGAAACCTCTTTACTCTTTTGATGATTTCCTTGGCAGAGTGAAATAAGCATAACCCAGAGAACCAAGGATCAAATGTCTTCACTCATCTGTGGAGGCTAGAGCTAGACACTGGCCATTGAGAAAAGAGGTCTATTATCATGTTTGAAATTTGGATAAGGTGTAATGCCATACAACCTAAGGCATTTGTAGAGATGTATTGGGAAGGAGGTGGGGAGGGATAAGGGCAGGTAATGGGGGGGGGCTCTTGGGGGTAAATCTAATTTTCTGAATTTATACATATATTATTTCATTAGAAGCTTGCTGGATTGTTCAACAAATAAATTTCTGAATAAAAAAAATAAGTGAAAGCAAGATGTACTGCTAATGAAAACATTTTTACTCCCAAATGGATTCTGATGAAAAATGCTCAGATATTCAAGGCCATTTTATTATTTTGCAAACACATGTATTTGACTTAAAAAACATTTGATTTGGAAAATATAAAGTAAAAATGCTTTTAATATGATAATACAGAAACACAGGAAAGCCTTTGTATTAACTTCATGAGATAAGCTCTTTACTAGTAAAATGTCAAGGGGAAGGCCTATCTCCAAATTCCTACAAACATGTACCTGAATAGATTACTTGCTACTTTGCAGAAGCCTCAAGAAAGCCCTTCAGCTTCCCATATCACATGAGATCCACAGCCTATTATCCACCAATGGGTCTTTATTATTTCCAGTTCTTCTTCTCCAACATTTCTGGTCACATTTCTTTATGACTTCATCTTCCCCTATATCCTACTGTTATGCCAGAGAACCCCAAACAACCACACAGAGCCCAGCGTCCGCTTTAATCATACAGGGGTTTTATTGATTATTGATTACAAGCTCGAGCTTGGGCCACCATCCAGCACTCCGGCACAGCAGGTGGAGGAGAGCAGCCGCCAAACTCAGAGAGTCAGGGTTTATAAAGGAAAATTCTGCAAGTGGGGGTTACAAGCCTTGGCGTTACAGGATTGGGTAAAGGCAGGTGAGAGACTATGACTTTTGCTATTGTTGGCTACAGGCCTGGGGGTCTTATGTTTTTGCCACATGAACATTTGGACTCTATAGATAATTATTTGTCAAGGCTGTTGTTTTGGCTCCGGCCGTGGGTTTACATTCTTAAGTTGTTTTCGTAGCCTTGTAGTTTCTCCCGAAAGAGAGGCAGTTTTAGGTCATGCTGCTCTCAGTATGAATACTTTGAACAAGATGGAGTTTGTCTGGTCCTTGCATTAACCCCATCCTTACATTTCATTAACTCTATCCTCACACTACTACTATTGTTCTTTTGACAAATATTTATTGCTGTGAAAAATAATGTAAATTTATTGCAGACAACCTAGAAAACAAAACATAGAAACAATACAGTAAAAATCATCTGCAGGAATAGCAACATTCATAGATACACCTGATTACATAAATGGGATGCATTAATATGCACCTCACCCAGAAACAGATCCTTTAGAAACTACTTCCCCAGCCCATGAACAGGAATGGAGTCTTTCTTTAGCACAAGATTCCATTTCTTCTGAAAACAGCAGATTGGATTAGGAAGATAATTCTTGACTTTCAATAAAAGTCAATTTCTTTTCCATCACATTCTGTCTCAAAAATTTGAATCAAGATCCAGGGTGACTGATGATGATAGTATTAATGCTGATATTAACATGTTACATAAGAGACAAAATTTGTGTGTGTGAGGAGGAGGAGGAGACAGAAGGAAGCACAGAAAGAAGAAATAAGAGAGCCTTATAGTCCTGGAGAGACAGATTAGAATATCAAAAGGTAGAGGCTGCTCAGCACTGGTTCCCATGAAGTGCAGAGATAACTCAGTTTCTGCATTTATTCATTTTATCTTTACAATAGCTCCTCAATCCCTTTATTGAGTGGACCATTGGTCCACAATCTGAGCTTTGCATACACGATTCTTTACTATAACACTGATGTGATTGCATTGTATTTCAAAACTACCTTTTTGAAATTTTTCATTGTACAAATTTGGACATATGGTGTGATAATTCAATACATATACACAGTGTGCAATTATCAAATCAGGGTAGTTAACATTTCAACCTCCTATATTTTTGATTAACACACAATAACTGTACATGTTTATTAGGTGCACTGTGACATTTCAATACAAATATAAACTATGCACTGATCAAATACAGGGTAATTAGCATTTATATCTATCATTATTTTTGTTTGGAGACTTTTAGCCCCTGTCCTCCCATTATTCACAAAAGTTATAACAGGTTGTGTGAACTATACACCCCCATGTTCTGTAGAATATTAGAACTTATTATTTCTCTCAATTTTGGGGTAACCTTCATCTAACCTCCCACTATCTCCCCTTCCCTTCACTCTTCCCAACTTCTTGTAATCACTATTATACATTCCAATCAACCTTTTAGAAACTTCTGAACAAGAGAAACAATACATGCACTTCATTTTTCTGCATCTGATCTATTGTACTTAACATAATGTCCTCCATTTCCATCCATTTTGCTGCAAATGGTACCATTCGTCCATTGTGTATGTGTACTGTACTTTCTTTATCCAGGCACTTATGCTGATTCCATGTCTTAAGCTATTATGAATACTACAGCAATAAACATTAGTGTACAGGGTATCTTTGGTATGCTGATTTCATTTCCTTTGGATGGATATCCAGAGTGAGATAGCTGAATCATTTGGTAGAGCTAAACATTAGTTTCTTCAGGTCCCCTCCATACTGTTCTCCCTAGTGGCTTTACTAGTTTACATTCCCATCAGCAGTTAATGAGAGTCACCTTTTTACCATATCTTATCAATATTTGTTATTTTTTTCTTTTTTTAAGAGAGAGGGACAGGGGGAGAGAGAGAGAGAGAGAGGATCAATTTTCAAATTTTTATTTAGTTTTTCATGTAGTTTTCATTGGACCAACAAATTCATTGTGTATGTGGTGCTGGGATTTGAACCTGCAAACTCATCCATGCCAGGCAAGCATGGTAACTGCTAAGCCACCACTCCAGCCCCACATTTTTAATCTTTTTGATAGCAGCCATTCTGAATTGTAAGGATACTGTGTTTTGGGCTTTTATTTTCTTGATGGCTAATGAATTTGAGCACTTTTTCATGAATTTTTTGGCCATTTGAACTCCTTGAAGTCTTCATGCATCTCTTTTGTCCAGATATTAAGTGGATTATTTTATTAAATTTTTGAAGAATTCTTTACCACATTCTGGATATTAATCTTCTGTAAGATGAATACAGACTCCTTCACCAGTTCCATGGGTTGCCTCCTACTCTGTTCATTCTTTTCTTCACTGGGCAGAGGCTTCTTTAATGTAAATCTGTTTGTTTGTTTTTGCTTTTGTTTCCTATGCTTTTGGGGTCTTATACAAAAAAAATGGTGAATTATGCTGATGTCTTATAATATTGTGCCTGTTTTCTTCTAGTAGTTTCCTAGTTTTAGGTCTCATATTTACGTCTTTGATAAAGTTTGGGTCAACTTTTCCTGTAGAATGAGAAACAGGGGTCAAGTATATATCCAGTTTTCTAAGACCATTAAAAGGTTGTTCTTTCTTCAAAGAATGTTTCTGACGCTTTTTCAAGAATCAGCTAGCTGTAAACTCACAGGGTTATTTCTGGAACTCTTCTAACCCCTGGTCTGTGTGTCTGTTTTCATGTAAATGCCATGTTGTTTTTCTGGCTTTATGTGTCTAATGTATTTGAAGTCAGGTAAGATGACACCTAGAGATTTGTACTTCTTGTAAAGATCACTGCCTATTTAAGGTCATTTGTGATTCTGTATGAATTTTAGGATTCTGTTTTCTAGTTCTGTGCAAAATGTGATTGATACTTTAATAGGGATTACACTGAATCTATAAAATACTGTGAATTTTTATCATATTAATACTAGAATCCGTGAACACATGATGTCTTTCTCTTTTTTTTTCTTGTTCTCTTCAATTTCTTTCATCACAATTTTGTTATTTTCATTAGACAGATGTTTCACTTCTTGGGTTAAATTTATTCCTAGGGTTCTGTTTTTTTGTTGTTTGTTTTATTTTGTAGCTATTGTGAAGGGAAGTGCCTCCATTCATTCTTTCTCTCCAATCTCATTACTGGTGTATAAAAATGCTACTGATTTTTGCATCTTTATGTTTTATCCTCCAACTTTATTGAATTCATTTATTCGTCTAATAGTCTTTTAGTGGAGTCTTTTTTGAATTATAACATCATATTATCTGCAAACTTGGATAATTTGACTTCCTCCCTTATTTTCTCTTACCTCAATGACTTGGCCAAGACTTCCAAAACCATGTTGACAAAAAGTGTTAAGAGTAGGCATCACTGTCTTGTTTCAGATCTTTGAGGAAAATTTTATTTTTCCCCATTCAGTATGATATTAGACAAATATAGGTTTGTTATATATAGGCTTGTTATATATAGTCTTTATTATGTTGAGGTATGTTTTTTGTATACCTTATTTGCTCAGAGATCTTATCATGAAGGAATGTTGAATTTTATCAAATGCATTTTCTGTATCTATTTGTTTGTTTTGTTGTGTTTTTGTCCTTCAATTTACTACAATGCATGTGTTGAATCATTCTTGCTTTCCTTGGATAAATCCTATTTGATTATAATGAATGATCATTTTCATATGCTGTTAGATTTGGTTTCCTGGTATTTTGTTGAGAATTTTTCCATCTGTGTTATTTTCATTAGAGATATCAATCCATAGCTTTATTTTTTCCTTGTTGTATAAAATTGTCTGGTTTTAGTGTTACAGTCATGCTGGTCTCCTAGAATGAGTTTGGAAGAATATACTCCATTTAACAAATTTTTTAGTAAGTTGATAAGTTCTGATATTAGTTCTACCTTAAAAGTCTGATACAATTCATCAGTGAAGCCATCCAGTCCTTTTTGGTACAGTAACTTTTTGTTACTGATGCGGTATGACTATACAGTTTTGGTCTGTTTAGATTTCAATGTCTTCAGTGCTCCAATTTTGGTAGATTATATGTGATCAGAAATTTATCCACTTTGGGCTGGAGCGGTGGCTTGGCAGTTATGGTGCTTGCCTGGCATGCACGAATACACGAATTCAAACTCCAGCACTACATACACAACAAATTCTTGGAGCAGCAGAGACTACAGGAAAAACTAAATAAAATTGATTCTGTCTTTCTCTCTCTCTCTCTCTCTCTCTCACTGTCCCTCTCTCTTTAAAAATATTATCCACTTTTTTGAGTTTTTTAATTTGTTGGTGTTTATAACAATCACTAAAAGCTTTGTGTCAGTTGTGATTTGCCTTTTTCACCTTTAGGTTTTTGTTTGTTTGTTTGTTTTTGCATCTTGCATTTTTTTCTTGTCTGGTATAGCTAACGGTTTGTCATTTTTGTTTATTTTTTCAAAGAACCAACTCTATTTTGTTGATCTTTTATTTCATTCTTTAGCCTCTGTTTCTTTTATTTCCATTGTGATCGTTACAATTCTTTTCTTTCTACTAATTTGGGGTTTGATTTGTTTTTTTTCTCCAGGCCTTGAGGTTCATCACAAGCTTGTTTATTTGAAATCATTCTATTCCCACGATGTAGTTGGTTGTTATGGTTTGAATGAAAGGTGTCCCCAAAAGCTCATGTTGGACAATGCAGGAAGACTCAGAAGTGAAGTGATTGGGTTATGGGAAGACTTAACCCAGTCAGTGAATTAATTCTGTGACAGGCATTAACTGAATGGTAACCGAAGGTGGGTAGAGTATGGCTAGAAGAGGTGACTTATTGGGGGTATGCCTTCAGGATATGCATTTTATGTCTGGTGAGGGGAGTCTCTTTCTCTACTGCCAGGATTTGTGTCTTGAGCCACTTCCCTCTGCCACATTCTGCCATGATCTTCTGCCTCACCTTGAGCCCTGAAGAATAGAGTTGGCCATACATGGAGTAAGACCTCTGAAACCATAAGCCAGCAAAATAAACCTTTCTTTTTTTAATTTTTCTTGTTGAGTGTTTTATTCACAGCAGTATGAAAGCTGACTAAAACAGTGTTTATTATTATAAACTTCCCTCTTAATGCTACTTAGTAGTTCATCAGTAAAGACACCAGTAAAGTTTTGGTATGTTGCTTCCATTTTAATTTGTTTCCAGAATGTTTAAATTTTTTTCTTTTTAATTATTGCGATTCATTTTTTCAGCAACATGTTCTGTATCCATTTGCAAAATTTCTGAAGTTTGTTTTGTTATTTATTTCTAGTTTCATTCCATTGTGGTCAGAAAAGATATATGATATGTTTTCAGTTTCTTTGAATGTATTAAGACTTGTTTTGCGACCTAATATGTGGCCTGTTCTAGGGGATGTTCCATGTGTGATGAAAATAACATGTGTTTAGCAACTGTTGGATGAAATGTTCTGTAAATTTCTATGACGTCCATTTGATCTATTATATAATAAAAACTTCATGTTTCTTTGTTGATTTTTTGTCTGGATGATTTTTCCATTGATAAACATGAGGGACTGAGGTCTTCCACTATTATTATATTGGATCCTATGTTTCCCTTTAGATCTATTAATGTTTGTTTTATAAAGTTATTACATAGTTATAATATTTATATCTTTTTGCTAAATGATTCATTGATCATTATATAGTAACCTGCTTCATCTCTTATAATTTTTGTCTTTAATTTCATTGAGCTGCTCCCAATTGCTTTTGGTTTCCATTTGGTTAAAATATCATTTTCTATCCTTTCACTTTCAGTATGTGTGCGTCTTTACTGGTGAAGTGAATTTCTTATAAGAAGCATATTTTTGAGTCTTGTTTTTGTATCCATTCATACTGTCTACATCTGTTAATTTGAAAATTCAGTCCATTTATATTTCAGACTATTAGTGACATATAAAAAGAGTTGATCTTGTCATTTAGCTATAGTCCTTCTGTTTGTTTTGACTATCATGAGCTCTAGCCTTCCTCTTGCATTGTTCATGTTTTTGGATGGTAGATTATTTTATTGATAAAGTTTGATTAATTTCTATTCCTATTTATTGTATTTGCTTTTCCAGTAGATGTTTTTAACTTCCATATGTTCTCATGATGGTAGTCATTTTCTTATACTTTTGGATGTAGGACTTCCTTGGCCATCTTTTGTAAAGCCAGTCTTGTGGTAATGAATTCCCTCAGTTTTTACAAGTCTTGAAAAGTCTTTATTTCTTCTTCATTTCTGAAGGATAGTTTTGCTATATTAGAATTACAGTATTCTCGGTTTATAGTTATATGTTTGGTTTGTTTCAAAACTTGAAATATGTCATTCCAATCCCTCCAGGACTATAAAACTTCTGTTGAGAAATCTGTTAATCTAATGAGAGTTCCCATAAATATTTCTTGGAAATTTTCCTTTTCAGTATTTAGAATTCTCTTTTTATTGCACATTTGAAATTTTGATTATAGTATGCCATGACTGGTGTCCTTTCTGGCCATGGTTTGTAAATGATTCTGTATGCAAATTAGAGGACAATGATGTGTGAGAAGCCTCTAATACAGGGGGATTGACAGAGTTCAATGTTTCTTCCTGAGATATGAGTTAATCTTCTCTGATTAACGAAATTTCAGAAGAAAGATTGAAGGCAATGCTGTTCTTGGTGGATTATGTCAGGTAGATAAAACAAATTTACAGAAAACCTCTCACATCACTGAAAGTGATAGAAAGGGAAGTTAAGAAGAACCTTGATTCAGAGCCCATTTTAAAGACTTAATTTCCTGAGGCTGGAGTGGTGGTTCGACGATTACGGCACCTGCCTAACATAAGCAAGTACACGAGTTCAAACCCCAGCAGAAAGTATACAGCAAAGTAGGAACGAACCAAAGTCACATGAAAAACTAAGTGAAAATTGCTTCTCTATTTCTCTCTCTCTCTCTCACTTTAAAAAAATAAAAAGACTTAATTCCCTTTCAATCAAATTGCTCATAATAACAAAGAAAAAATAGACTTTAGGGCATTCTCTTAACTCTAATACAAGCAAGGCTGTATTCAAGATTATTTCATTAGAAGATAGAGATTGAACTCAATTCTACTAAAACAAAAGCAGGTATAATTGGTGTGAGTTAATGAAAAAATAGTAGACTATGTTGGGTTGGATGAGATACATCACTGTGATCGGGCCAACTGTTTGCACATCAGTGATTACAGAAGTTAGGTTCCTGCCCCACAAAGAATGAAGAATAGGCATACTGTTTTCTTAGGTGATTACATTTCAAAGGGATGGCCTTCAGGTTTCTGAGAAAGAATTTATAATTGCAAGTTTTCTAAGGTAAAGGTCTTAGATAAAGAAAGTCAGAGGGACCAATCTTTTTTTTTTCTTTTTTGGCAGAGAGAATCAATTTTTATTGAGTTTTCTCATTTCTCCGGCACTTGTTTGTGTATGTGGGTGCTGGGGTTTGAAGCCATGTACTCGTGCATGCCAGCCACCTCCGTAACGGCTGAACCATTGTTCCAGCCCGTTATCACTTTTTAAATTTTATTTAGAAATTTATTTGTTGAACAATCAAGCAAGCTTCTAATGAAATAATATAATATATATATAAATTCTGAAAATTAGATTTACTCCCAAGAGGCCCCCCCAAATTACCCACCCTTATCCCTCCCCAACTCCTTCCTAATACATCTCTACAAATGCCTTAGGTTGTATGACATTACATCTTATCTGGACTTAAAACATGATAATAGTCATCTTTTCTCAATAACCA
>PVKS010012500.1:42451-53638 GCA_004027875.1 Aplodontia rufa
TATATATATATATATATATATATATATATATATATATATATATATATATATATGTTTTTGGATCCATTCATCCAGTGAGGGACATCTGGGTTGTTTCCATAATTTAACTATTGTAAATTGAGCTGCTATGAACATCGATTTTGCTGTGTTACTGTAGTGTGCTGATTCTAAATCCCCTGGAAAAATACCCAAGAGAGGAATAGCAGGATCATATTGTGGGCTCATCTCTAGTTGTTTGAGGATTCTCCACACTGCTTTCCAGAGGGGCTGTACCAGTCTGCAGTTCCACCAACAGTGTGTTAGTGTGCCTATCTCTCCACAGCCCCTCCAGCACCTATTATTGTTTATTTTCTTCATTTTTTTTAATCTGACTGGCATGAGGTGATATCTTAAATTAGTTTTCATTTGCATTTCTGTGATTACTAGTGATTTAGAGCACTTTCCCATGTATTCATTGGCCTGATCAATGTCCTCTGTTGAGAAGTTTCTATTTAGCTCTTTGGCCCATTTATTGATTGGGTTGTTTCTGATTTTGTAGTTGAGATTTTTGAGGATTCTGTAGATTTTGGATATGAGGCCCCTGTCAGAGGAATCACAGCCCATGATTCTCTCCAATTCTATAAGAAACCTCCTGATTCTTTTGATTATTTCCTTGGCAGTGCAAAAGCTTTTTAGCTTTATGGCATCCCAATCACTTATTTTTTACTTTACTTCTTTCTATCTTGAGGAAGAAATTGTGTAAAGTCCAGTTAGCTGAGAGGAACGTCAAGATTATGCTGGTCACTCTCTGTTATGTTTTCCTCTTTTCCCTGGTACTTCTGCTCCACCCTAAACATAGGAGTCCTTGACTATTATTCCTTTACCCACTGCTCATTTTATTCAATACATCCCCTAGGAGAACTTAGTTATCTCATGGTTTCAGTTACTAACTGAAAGATATCCTCAACATCTCTTCTCATTCCTTCACTATCCAAAAAATAACAAATTTTATTTCTTAAATATTTAGCAAATTAATCTCTTCTTATTAATTCCTACTATAAACCTTACCTCAGTTGTTGAAGCAGTTTCTAAATCAGAGCCCCCCAATAAGCCTTCCTTCTCACAGCTGTCAAATATTTAAATAAAATGTGACTCTAACATGTGACTTCACAGATTGAAATCCTTCAAATGCTCCAGAGTCCAAAGGATGACAAGGCTTCCTAACATGGGCAGCACGTAAGTCTCCATGAACAGGTCTTAGACCTTTTCTATGTCCTCGTTGCTCAAATGGTTGCCCACTGAAGACCATGCTATCTCTCATCTCCAATCCTTGATTTATGTATTTTCCTATCCATTCTATTCCCAGTCTCTCACAAACCAAATCCATTCTGAGCAATATTATCTGATTAATTGATACTTTTCCCAGTATCCCCTGAGCATTTTTGTATTTAAATATCTGCATTTGTCAATTTATCTGAATGCTGTGTATTTCCCACTAAACATGAACTCCTTATAATTACTTCATCTTTTCCATTTTTTATATCCTCAACAGAATATAAGGCCTAGTGTATAGTAGATATCTAATAACTATTTTTTTAAGTAGTCATGAAATGAGTAAATTAATGAGCAGATACCTTAGTCTATTTGGTCTTTTAAAAAATGCCATAGTTGGGTGTTTACAAATAACAGAAATGTATTTCTTACAGATCTGGAGACTAAAAAGTCCAAGATTGAGGTACCAGTAGACTTGATGTCTAGAATTGATGGGTTTCTTACTTCATATATGGTGCCTTCTTGATGTTTTATTATAATGTCAAAGTGCAAATGTACTACCTTTGGAAATTTTTGTTTGAACACTAATCCTATTCAAAAGGCTCTTCCCTTATGGCTTAATCATCTCCTAAAAGTCTTCACCTTCTAAATTCCATCATCTTGGGAAGATATGTTAAATTTTCAACATGTCAATTTTGGAGAAGGGGACATAAACATTCAGATCATGGTAATGGATAAATATGTAAACACAGGAATGATAATTTGGGAATCCTTTTATGTTTACAACCAGATTAGAAAGAAGTAAATACATCTGTAAATACAGATGCACTAAAGCAAATATGTCCATACATATAATTACACACATTTATTAACAAACAGACATAGATGATCTTAAAATATATTCTGTAAGTTTAATGAAGTCTAAGTTCCCTGACTTATAAGATTCTTTAACCATAAATTACCCAAAAATCTTCACTTACATGAAGGGAACTTGTATGAAACTATTCTAGAAGCAGAATTCATTTCATCTGCTAGTGAACCTCAGGCAATCAAAATCCTTCACAGTCATGAGAGCACACCAAACCATTTAAGAAGCAAGCCTCTGGTCCCCTTCTGAAAGATGAAGGGCAAAAGACTTCCTATAATTTATACCCTGTTTAGGAATTGACAAAGAATGTCTGAAATATTTTAGCCAATCTTATATTTTTAAACCACTACTTTCACCCCATAATTCATTTCTGTCACCCATTATGCTCATTGACAAGCCATTATTTCTGCCCGTGAAAGCCTATTGCTAACATGCTAACTAGCTAATCTTTGGTAGCAGGGATAAAGAAAGCTAAAGCACTTGCAATAGTGCTTCTAGAGTATGGCCTTGCTAATTAAATGCTAGTTGATCACCCCTGGAGTGTAAATGCTGGATTAGGGCAACTGACGACCCCCAGGCAGAAATTAAGACGCACTAATGCACATTTACATCATACTGTTTATGCTAAAGGATTGTAAAAGCAGATAACAGACATCATAACACCCACTATCTAATATCCCTATAAACTCTCATTACAAATTTACAAAAAAAGCTCAAATTCTTGTTTATCCCTTCTGTAGAATGAGAAACTGTGTTCTTAAACTTATTTTCCAACTGATTGCACATGCGCTTTATAAATATGCTCTCTACAATCAATATTTAAGAAGAGAGAAAAGAAAATATATTTGATATACCTGTCCAAATATTTAGCACTGTACCTCAGAGGAAAATGTTTCTTCGTGTCTTTATTATGTCATCTGCTTATGGCCTGAAGCATAAAGATAAATTTCTCCAAAGTGCTTCTTTTTATTAACAAGATAGATAATAAATAAGAACTTTTAGCATTCTAAGATACAATGTTTTCTTCTTTATTATGACCACATTAATCTTTACCTCTGCAATGGTGATGAAAAACATGTAGCATTACAGTTGTTCACTTTTGAATAAGACAAATTAGCAAAGTTAATCCAAGGTAGATGCACTGTTTCATGCATCTGAAATCTACTATATTAATACAGTTCTCAAACCTGTAGAATAAAGATATAATTTTCTTTTGGAAGTCAAAACATCATATATCAACTCATGGTGCAGCTTATTGAAATACATTTTGGTATATTTTCCTTCCATTTAAATGAATAGCAGTCATTTTCATATCTCAAATGCGGTTTTCTATGGCATATGCTCAAAATACTATAGGCAACAAGGAAAGTCTCCTGAATGCTGGTCTTCTGAATGTTAAATATCAAATCTTTGCTGAATTTTTATAAAGGTGAGGAATAACTAAAAAATAAAAATAAAAGGACTCTAAGAACAAGGGAGATATTGATAAATTTAATTAGCTTTAATTTTCCATGTAAATATAATGGTGGACAATTTATACACATATATAAACAACCAATCAATAAGTTTTCATCATATTTCTTTTATTCTATGAGTTCTACATATTACAAATTAAGTATATTATTTCAAATTTGTCTAAATTAAATAAAATTGAACCAAAACAGCAAGCTGTATTTTCACATTTCCTATGGCTGCCTTCACTATACTTGCTCTAGGATAAATTTTTTTAAATACTCTGTAAGTTAATTATTTTAGTCAGCTTTTCTTGCTGTGATCAAAAGCCCCAGTAAGAACAACTTAGGGGAGTTAAACTTTATTTTGGTTAATGGTTTCAGAAATTCAGTCTATGGTGGGCCAACTCCTTTGCTCTGGGCCCAAGAATGCAGAACATCATGGTGGAAGAATGTGCTGAAGAACAGCTGCTCCATGCATGACAGACAGGAAGTAGAGAGAGGGAAGAAGGGTTCACAGGGAAGATGCACCCTTCTCAGGGCATGCATACAATGACCCACCTCCTCCAGCCATACCCCACCTGCCTGCAGTTATCATTCAGTTCTTTAGAACTGGGATGGACTGGTTAGGTTACAGCTCACACAATCCAATCACTTCACCTCTGAACATTCCTGCATTAACACAGGAGTTTGGGTGGAATAACACATTCAAAACCATAGCATTCATCAAGATTATAAATGTTTTCTACTCTCATTAATACAAATGATTATCACACCATGACTAAACCTAAAATGCAATCAATATATATAGGCAAACATTATGGCGAAAGCAATTATTGTATCATGAAGCATACATTCCAGCAAGAAAAGAGACAACAGACAACAGAAAAAGATATGAGAGTGTCTTACAAGGTGAACAATACTACAGAAAAAGGAAGAAAATAGAATAAGGTAAGGGGATCAGTAGTGCAAGGATGGGAAACAGATTACAATCATTGAGAAGGTGACATTTGACCAGAGACCTGAAGAGGTGAGTAACTAGTCATCCAGATGCCTGGGGAAAGCACCTTCCTGCTACAGAGAGTGGCCACTGCAAAGGCCATAAGGCAAGAGCAAGCCTGGTGTATTTGAGGTAAAACAGAAATGACCATGTGTCTGTGCAGAGCAAGCCAGGTACAGAGTAGCAGAAGGAAATCAGAAAGATAAAAAGGAAGGGGCAGTAGGAAGAGGAAGATAAGACTATCCAGGGCTTTGTTAATAAAAACTTACAAACTTAACCTATCATGGTCAAATACACTGCAGGAATTCCAATTACAACTGCATATTTATTTCCTTTATTGACTCCACAGTTTTTGAATGCCCAAGAAGTGTCAAGCATTATGTGAAGTGCAGGTGATTCAAAAATAAAAAGACTGCCTTTCGAGAGTTTAAAATTTAGCAGGAATACAAAACAGGCAATTATGGCATAAAGTAGAAAGTTCTATAATGGTAATACTTATAAGACACACTCAGATTATAGGAGAAATGGTTCAATGTGGAGTGCAGAAGATAAGAGGAGAAGTGGAGAGTCAGGAAAGAGCAGGCAGTACTTGAGCTAAGCTGAGCTGAGCAGAAATTTAGGTGTCTTATACGTGAGAAGACATTCTAGGCAAAAGAAAAAGATAAGCAAATTCAAAAAGCAATAAAAAGTAGAATGTTTCCTGGGTATTATAAATAGTTCAGTAGCTTTCATAGCAAGACAATGTTTTGTCTTGTAAGCATCAGAGTGGAGCTGTGTACACTGGAGCAATGCCCTGATTTGATGGTGAAATGGGTGAAAGTCCTTAGACTAAGGAATGGCAGAATTAGCCACCCACGAATTTATTCATTCAAGCTCCAGATCACAAGGCTACATGGCTACTTTTGTGGTTCTGGCAGTTACAAAATCAATCTCTACCAAATGAAGATAGTATACAAGGTCCATCCGAGCCTCTCTTGATCCTACAAGCACAGAATGTGACAGTTCACTAGCACGGCAGGGAAAGCAACACCATTGACATTTCCATCCTCCTCCTCAAGCTACAGGGACTCACATAACCTCTAATCCTAACCATTCTTCTCGATAGGTATTATCTTTCTCCACTTTATGTAATATTCGTGGGAAAAATGCTTTTAAAATTACTACAACAGTGCATTTCTTTCTTTTAGGCTATCCCTGACAGTCACCTAAGAAGTGAAGTTTAAGAAAGCTCAGTAATGGGTCATTTTTATTATTCAACAGAGGTAAACATCAGAAGCTCATGCAGGAAGGGATCTGTAAGACAAAGAAGAACTCCTGGATATGTCAGCAGAGTGGAGCCAGAGAAGATGACACCAGCAAAGCCCTCTGACCAAACAACCAAAGGTCTCTTAAGAATCACAACATCTGATAACCATAAAATTGTAATCCTTTCCCTTCCTACCTCTGTTATGATTCAGAAGTGAAAAGAAAAACTTCCATTTATAGGGTAAAGTAGGGAAAGGAGTAAAGTTGACATAAAAAGTAAAACAGCAATTGGGGTTTTAGGAATAATCTCACCTACTCTTCTTACCCACTGTCATCATCTTTGTCAAAGCATCTATCACAATAAGTGTGACAGAGTCACAAGATTATCCATACTTCTTTTCATTGCAGAATTTCTAACTGCTAGGTAAATCAAGAAAAAATAACCAAATGTTTACTCTGATAAACCTAATTTAATGTAATATTGATATATACCCCTATGATAATGTTATGAACTTTTAGTCAAAGCTAATTAGTTTCAAATTTCTATCCACATCTTCCTTCTTTTTTTTCTTTTCCAATGCTGGGGATCAAACTCAGGACTTCATGTATGCTAGGCAAAGCCCTCCACCAAATAACTATATCCCCAGCCCTCTCCTGGACATTTTTAAGAAGACTTCGGGTGTAGCTCATTGGGATAGATATGGCTTATATGATCTACAAGTGAAGAGATTAGGGAATGCACTCTGGTTCCTCAGGTATCAAGGGTGACAGTTCTCACATCTTGGGTTGCTGCTTGGACTGCTGGTCCAAGCTCCCTTCCTGCATCAATTGGTGGACCTAATAATCCAGTTCCTCTGGTCTTGATCAGGTTCCTCTAGTGATCTCTGGCTTTTCCCAGTTTGGTGTACCTATGCAGGTTCCTTTGAACCTCTGCCATATTAAGCTAGTTCCAATTCTACATTTTCCTCCCAACATGCCTCTTATTGCCCATGACAGAATAGATATCGTTGTCAGTCACAGTCAAGCACTGATCCAGCATTCTAACCATATATGACCCTAAAGGATCAGAGAAGAGAATTTGGAAAACTATCTTTCTGTGTCTCCACTTCTCCTCTCTCTCCCTCCCTCCCTCTCTCACTCTCTCTCCCTCCCTCCTTCTCTTTTCTTCCAACTTTCTCATGCATGAATTTCTACCAATTATCACGCTTCAGAGCCTTGAAACTAAGTCTTTTATTCTCTTCATTCCCATGACACCATTTTCATCTTTTAAGGACAGATGGATGCTTCAAGTGGACTATAGGATTAATGTATACACATAAAGGTTTTTAAGATGCACATACTTCTCTATTTCAAGAGATCTTGATCAATAAATATTTATTGTATGAAAGAAATGCATGACTTCTGAGTTGAGACCTAGTGAAAGATAAAAAAGGCAACAAAACCATCAAACCAAACTTTTCACACAGCTGATAGTAAAATTCGTCAAAAAAGTATCTTCACTGCCTTGCTATAATCTCATCTTTTCAGAAATAGAAACTATATATAAATTAATTTTAACAAAAAAATTTAGTGCTTTACAAGTTCATGGTGGAAATTCAGGTTTTTAAGCCTAGACTTTGGCTTAAAAACAAACAAAAAAATTAAAAGATCCTTACTTTTTTTCCCATTTTCTCCAAGGAAGAAAATAATCTTCAATGGATAAAGTAAAAATTAATGAAAGGAATTGAAAACTGGCATATTTTAAATGAAATTTCTGAGGTTTAGAAAGATTCTAACCCAGGATATGGAAATACAATTCCATTGTAATTAAAAATCTACAACCCATAATTCTGAGAAATTTTGAGTAATGGGAGAGGGAAGACCTTAAGAACAAGTTTATATTAGAGCTGCTCTTATCACTGCCATAGAAGTAAGGGAAAATTGTCTTCAAATGAAAAGGAGGAAAGGTATAAATTTAAGAAAGTACAAAGGAAAATTTAGCTACAATGTTGGTATATATGAGGAGGCAATTTAAAAAAGTCTGAAAAGGAATAAACCCATATTCTGGGAAAACATGAAATCCAGGCTAAGTAATTTCATGGTTGTTGGGTATTGGGTTGTTTGTTTGTTTGTTGTAGTCTTCAATCCTAGGGACTCAACTCAAAATATTTACATTTGTTCATTGTTATTTATCTTATTGAAGAAAAACTGCCTATCACAAACACACTATTGAGATTCCATGCCTAAGTGGGCAGCCAGCTATGATTCCTTGGGTTATTTCAACTACACGAGTGTGTTTTTAATGAATATCCTTCATAGGATACCTTACACCAAGAACTAGAAACAAGAGCAGATGCACTAGGAAAGTAAGATAAGTAAGGTGCAGAACTCTTTCACAGAGTAGAAAGACAAGAATGGCCAGGGGTGAAAAATACTGAGACGGCTAAAAAGCAAAAGGGCAAAGAGACAGAAAAGATTGGTTAGGGTAATAAAGAGAAGTATGAAGGTACCTTAGAGAAGAAAGAGTTATATTTTACATTACCTATGTCCACTTAGTATAAAGTGCCCAAAAACAAATAATTGTTCCAAAGATTTGATAGATTCTCGGGCCATGACCAGTCACATCAGTGCCCTTTACCTCCTTTATGTTACTCAGGATGATTTCTGTGTTTTTTCTATTGTAGGAAATCAAAATGTGCCTGTTTGATAATATATCTTTTCCATTGTCTTCCAAATTTTATAATAAGTAGAAATAGATTTCTCCTTAGTTTATGTTCTCTTTTTGAAAGGTAGTAGAAATTTATTCTCAATATTCACCTCTGCTTTCTTCCCCCTAAAGGGCAGAAGTGATGCTCTTAAGTATGAAAGAAAAAGTATGAATAAAATGGTAAGATAATAGTTTTGAATTCATACAGAAAAAGAAATCTCACCTTCAGGTTTGCTTTATCAAAAGTATTCACAACATTCTGAATTAATGATATTGTTGTTCAAATTCTTTGTATATTTCACTGGGCAAACTACAGACAACCAAAACATATTTATTAGATGATTATTGGATGAAGACAGACCGTAAAGAACAAGCAGGTAAAGATTAAACACTGCATTTGATAGTATTCTCAACAGCAAAGGATATTTATGAAACTATTAGTTATCTACAAGCAAGGAAGGGTAAACACAACAATAAATTGCATTTATAACTTAAGTAAAAATAATCTTTAATTTCTGATTTCAGTTATGAAGGTATAAAAGGGATAGGATTTATAGTTACAAAACGGAACAACAAGAAGTATAAGGCTGTGATCCCCCGCCAAAAAAAATGGGAAAGCAATAGAAGCCCTATGATCATATCAGTTTGCTGCCTGGAGTAAGAGCCCTGGCCACAATGCAGGGAAGGAGCCAATCAAAGCTCAAAGTGCCAATAACTTGAAGAAAGAGAAATTGGAGCTGGAGAAAGAAATGGTAAGCAGAATTTGTCATTCAGAAAGAGTTCTGGAATCTTTGAATAAATACTTATCATGTAAAGGGAAATTACTCAAGATTAGGGAAATAACCACTGAAAAGTGGCATGTGCACACACAGGTGCACCCAACACGCAGACTGAGGCTCTCAGGATATGCAGTGCGGCACCATCTGGAATAGTCCCAGGCTAGGCAAGTAGAAAGGTTAGTTGGAGGCTCCTCCTATCGCCACACCCCCACCCCCAGGTTTAAAACAGAATTATTAAGGTGAATTTTGCTCTGTAGAAGATAATGTTCCTTCAGTATTTGCTCATGGGCAAGGAAGATGAAAACTCAGCATAAAAACTCCACTAACAGGTTGACTTCTTTGGGGTCAGAGCTGAAAAGGAACATACTATACAGCAATTGTGTCCACAAACTTCCCCACAGCTGGTGAATTCTAAAATCAAAACCCCAGAAAGAAATGTCTCTTTTAAATACCTCAACAAAGAAAAATCGTCACCTTTTTATGAGAGTTGTTACATTTGATTTTTCTTTTGTAAATTATTTTGTTGCATCTTCTCTTGTTGGTTCTTCATAGATTTAACTTTGTATATTTTTCAATTAACTGGATTTTTTTCTCGACATATTTTCTCATTTTTATTCCCCTTCCATTTTTCCTTCTTCTTCTCATTTCTTCTTTTGCCTCTCTTCTCTTCCCCCGTTTTCTTTTCCTTTTTTACCTAAGCAAGAAGTCATAATCTTATACATCACTACACATACTTTATTTGTAAATTATTTCATGTCTTCTCTGTTTTTTTATATTTCCTAACTAGATTTATGTATTTTTTTAATCAATTGGATTTTTGTTACACATTTTTTCTTCTTTTTCATTTCAACTTCCTTCCCTTCTTTTCCCCTTTCTCTCCTACGTTTTTCTTCTTCCCTTCTTTGTATTTACTTTCTTCCTACATAGTTTAGCATTTCATCCTGTTCTATATTATTTCTCACCTACTTTTCTCATTTGTTAGTAGACTTACGGAGACCATACTTTTTAAAAAACAATGTTTTTTGTTTTTTAATTTGTTGTTGGAGATCAAACAGAGCCTCATGCATGCCCAGCAAGTACTCTACCACGAGTTACAGCCCCAGCCCCAGAGATCATTATTAACACATTGTTATTATGTGTTGATCAATGGTATCCTTTTGAGTTACCTCTGTTATTGATGGTTATTCTTTTCTCTCAAATCTACACTTGTGACTGAACCCAGCACACTGATCATGCTGAATTTGGTATCTTGATCCTAAGATATACCTCTAGCTCAGGGCACATTTTAAGGAAATAACTGCTTCCTAAGAAAACCCTTACAAAACAGAGGAAGAGAAAAAGCATGGGATCACAGGAAGCATGAGGAAGCAAGCCAACAAGATCCCTTCAAACTTCATCACTTCCCACTAACTGAATACATAGATATTAAAGTTAATCAAATGCAGTAAAATAAATTCAAAAATTAATGGTAAAAATGATCAATAAATTAAATGAAGATCTGAAAAATGAACTTATGGAGAAAATATAGGACATAACAGAACATTTCACTCAGGAGAGATTATGAAAAGGAAATAAACAGAAATCTTGGAAATGAAAAAAATGAATAAAAAATAGTCTGGTGAAAATATCACTAACAGTTTAGATCAAGCAGAAAAACAGAATATCAGGGCTCAAAGACAAGGTGGTTGATTAGATAATGATATTAAATAATAAGAAACCATGAGGAAAATATACAAAGATCTGGGAGAATATTAAAAAAATAAGCTTAAGATTCATTAGTCTTAAGAAAGAAGAGGAGATCAAAGATGAAGAAAATAAACAATAATAGATTCTGGAGGGGCTGTGGAGAGATAGGGACACTAACACACTGTTGGTGGAGCTGCAGACTGGTACAGCCCCTCTGGAAA
>PVKS010012501.1:0-53538 GCA_004027875.1 Aplodontia rufa
TTTTTGCTTCTGAAACAGAACTTAGGTACAAGAAACCTAGCAGGATCAAAGTTTACTTTGGGTCATGTTGCATTTGAGGTAGTTTTAAAACATCCAAGAAGAGATGTCAGAGAGTTGGGAACAGAATCAGGAGTCTACAACTGATCAAAACCACAGAAATGGAGGTGGAAAAGCATGAGAACTTTCTAGAACAAGGCATAGACAGGAAGAGAACCAGGGCCTACCAAAGATGCCAGGACCAATGCTATGCAGACAACACAGAGAAAAGTCACTGAAGCAGAAAGAAACTAGGAGAGCAAGACGTCACCAAGCCAAGACAAGAGAATGCTTGCTGAAGGACAGATTCCCCATCGTTGAGCAGTCACATAGCAGATGGGGCTTGGCACGAATAGCTACTGGCGGCCTAGTAAGAACTCCTACTGTGCATTACTGAGGATGGCAACAAGCCTGCAGGGTGGCCTGGCTGACTCCCCACCCCTGAGACAAGACCTTCTGGACCACCTGATTGACAAAGAGCCCCTCACGATTCTCTATTAAGGACTCATTCCCCTGGTAACACCACAACGTATCATTATCGTGTTTTCTAAGTGCCACCAGAGCAGAAATCAGACAGGACGCCAAGCCCTCATGCCTACCCTAGCACCCAGCCCACAGCAGGCACTAATAAAATCCCAGCCTCAAACACCCTTTGGAGGAGGAAGGGCACCCGTCCTTATAATCAGTAGGGAAAACAATGTACTGCGACAGAAAGGGTCTAGTTCCACCACTTACCGACAGAAGATCCTCGGCACCCCATTCAATATCGAATTCCAGCCCCTCACACAATCATGTTTCCAGTATACCAAAGATACTCAACAAGAGGTAAATATGGTATTATTTAGAATAACGTCTCCTCCTTCCACTAAGAGGTCTTAAAGCAGTTGTAAAAAAACAAGAGTTGAGTTATGGCCTTAGAAACACTGGAACGTTGCAATAAGGTTAAGCTGTGTTCTTAAAATATTCATAAGATAGTACCTCCAATTCCTCTTAAATAGATTCCTAGAGAAAGCTATCCATGATGGGGTACTTTTCCTTACCACTAATAACACTGAACCTACATAAGTGCCCTTTAAAACTGTTAAATTCATCAGAATTTTTTTAAATAAACAGAACCAAAAAGATATATTCACGACATTTCATTGTTTCAGTCTTAAAATTTTAGCATATATAGTGAAATTGGAACCATACAGGGCAGGGGATGCAGCTTAGTGGTAGAGCACTTGCCTAGCATGTCCTGGGTTTGACACAGAGAAAACTAGCATGGCCCCTTGCAAGCATTCCATAATTCTGAAATGATAAATGTTTGAGGAGAAACATATATCTAGCCTAACTTAAATAGCATGCAATGTATAGATCTATGGAGACATTACATGATACCCCATAATATGTACAATCTTTTCATGTCAGTTAAATTATTTCTAAGATGAATTTTAGTTTAAATAAGAGGACAAAGTTCTTTATTATTAACAAAAAAAATGCAGAAGGCCTTGGGACATGCTTTTCCATTTTATAAAGGAAATTTTACACAAGTCATTTTCCACCCATTAAAAAGTAGGGTATCAGGATGCAGCTCATTGGCAGAGTGCTTGCCTGGCACTCATGAGGCCCTGGTTCAACCCCCAGCATCAAAACAAGAAGTTGGAATGTTTTTATTAAAGTTAAATAGTATGGAACATGAACATACATATGAATAAAATAGCCCATACATGAAGATACTGATAAAAATCCCTTTTTCCCATCCAAATGTAATTTTTGCTTGACTGCTAAATAAAGTCATAGTCCTTTCCAGACTGGAATAACTGGTTTACCTTTCACTCCAGGGGAGCTTAAACTATCGCTTTTTTAAGAAGCTTTGCTGGGTTTTGACGATTGAACCTGCTGAGCTCACAGCCCCCAAGGGAGGCTCTTGGTTGCAAGTTTTAATTCTGATGTTGCTGACCACTAATACTGACTCCGTAGATAACGAATTTCAATAACAGCCACCCACATGTCAGCACTTTGAGTATTACCCATAAGGTTACTTTAATTAAGTTAATACATGAAGGTCAAAGTTGAGCAGAAAGTTTTATTAAATTTGGCATTGCTTACAACAACAAAATACTGTGTTCATCTGTATGGCAACTCTATAAATTTTGTCTACAGATATAATCTCGTTTGCACATGGATTTATGCTGCATTTCAATTTATTTTTTAAAAGGAATTCAATTTATTAGTTCAATTTCCCCAAAATATGTACATTTCTAGCATGTCTAACTAATAATTTCATGACAGATGGCTCTAAGCATGCTGGGCACAGAATGGGTCTACCTGGCACAAAGAGACCACCCACTACAGCAAAGGAGATTTCCACCCCCACTCCTGATTTTGGAGCATTTTGATGGTGGAAAGATTAATGCTTTGATTTTTCTGTAGCTTCGTGTGTTAAGTATTAATTTCTCTCTGAAATGCTGGAATTATTTTTTCAACTTGAAAAACAAAGGTACATGAATTTTATTTTTAAATACAAATCCTTTATGCAGTAGAAAATAAGCCAACAAGTATTTACAATGAATACAGGAAAGAACAAAGCAAAGAAATTTTTAAATGAATCTGAAATTAGAGGTTCACTCACTTTAAAACACACCACATCGTCAACACAACTGACACAATTTTCTACTTTTATATGTATAAGGCAATTTGAGGTTATTTTATTGAAAAGCAAAGAATGATGGCTGAATTCAGCTCACATACACATTGAATTCAACAATAATTGTATTTTTTAAATACACAACCTGACAGGCACTATGGTAGATAATAATGAATCAGCATGGGAGCCATTTAATATACTTCTTGATTAACTCATTGCCTGTCCAGTTTGCACGCAGACATGCTTACATGTCATAATCGTCATAATTCCCATCATCCCCACCGCTAACACTCCAGCGCCTTGATTAGTGCACAACTCCCAGACGAGCCATTGCTAATGCTAAATAATTCTCTTCAGCCTCCTGCTACTATTCTGCAGGATCTCCAATTAAATATAATGTCCCTGATGAGCCATATTAATGTGAACAAATTTATACCAGGAATCGTATCCTATTCCATTTTACCCAAAATGCAGAGAAAGTAATTTAGCTGAGCCAAAGATAATCAAAACATTCAAAATTGATAGGGTATATAGTGTTTCTGCAAAATAAGTTTTTCCAAAGACAATACTAGCAAAAAAGAAAAGAAAATTACTAAACATCTTAAATGCTTTCCTCTCTTGATTATAGTTAATGCTTCACTGAGAAGTCCAGTGTTTCAAATTTGCATAGGTAGATATTGTGTTCCTAATCTAAGAAGATGATTGAAGGCTAAGTCTTATGAGAAAGTGAGCAATGGTGAGTTTTAAAGCAAGTATGCCTTTTAACTTTTTTTTTTTTTTTTTAACCAGGGATTGAACCCAGGCTGTTTAAATCAAGCCACATCCATCCTCCAGGACTTTTTTTTTTTCCCAAAGAGAGAGGGACAGTGAGAGAAAGAGAGAGAAAGAGAGAATCCACTTTATTTAGTTTTTCATGTGGCTTTCGTTTCTCTGATGCTTCATTGTGTATGTGGTGCTGGGGTTTGAACTGGCATCCTTGCGCATGCTGTAACTGCTGAGCCACCGCTCCAGCCCAACTTTTTTTTTTTTTTTAATGTTGAGACAGTCTCCCTAAGTTGCTTAGAACCTCTCTAACTTGCTGAGGCTGGCTTCGAACTACGATCCTCCTGCCTCAGCCTCTTGAGTCATGGGATTACAGGCACATCCAGCAAGTATGCTATTTTAAAACCCTTCAATTACCTAATTATCAGAACTCCAGGATCCAAAACCACATTAATGAAACCAATTCCTTCCTTCCCATCAAATTCGGTACTACAGTCACCATGCAGAGGCTTCACCACAGCACTTCACGTTACTGATAAGGAAACTTCACGTTAAAGGATGACAGTTATAATTTTTTTTTAAATAATTAAGATCCTATAGGTTTTGTATCACAATCTAAATGTCTGCGAATGCTGCTGACCTAATTAAAACCAACTAGGACGCATGGACCAGGATGGCCATTGTAAATCTCCTTTACTGGTAAAGACAATTTCAGAATGCTACTTAAATAGACCACCTCAGCTACAAATGCACATGCACACATAAGCAAAAGGTCACCTGATATTTTTCAGTTAACACCCCCCAGAAAGTTTTACAAGGATGACCCTACTCATTTATTCCTCATCAAGGATCAGTGATAGCATCAGCCCAAATAAGTCCTCTAACAGATTTTGTGAAATTTTAAAAGGTTGAAAAATATCCTGAAATCAAATAAGGATAAAATAAATAAACAAATGTTTGTGGTTTTTAATTTAAATTGCTTTAATCTCTGGCCCCTAGGATAAATCTGAAGATATGCTAGTAAAGATATAAGTAGATAACTATGTATCTATAAAGATATACATAAATATGAAAAAATAAGAAATAAAAATATCCCAACAACCCCATAAAATTTTGATAAGTTTTTCCCTAAGGTCTCTTATACCTTAGCCTACATTAATGTATTCCATTTCCATTTACCTGATCATTACCCTCCAGTTTGTTCAGCTGGAACCAACACACACT
This sequence comes from Aplodontia rufa, assembly GCA_004027875.1. NCBI lineage: Eukaryota > Metazoa > Chordata > Mammalia > Rodentia > Aplodontiidae > Aplodontia > Aplodontia rufa. Next base: position 4,652 of record PVKS010012501.1, read on the forward strand.
AATCACTTAGACATCACCAAGTCCTATTTGTCTTCAGTCCCTCCCCAGACAGCAGGGAAATATCATCAAGGGTAGGCAGAAAACGTGATGATTGCCCTCACCTTACCGTCAATCATCCCAGAGCGCTCAGAGGAAACCCCACTCGATCTCATTACAGAATCCTAAGGCTGAGACTCCAGGACGCACCAGGAATCAGACTTTATAAACAGCAGGCTGCCTGGGTAAGACGCGAGTCACAGTGAATACCTCCCTGATTTTAGGTTCTTGTTTCAACATGGTAAATATCAGATATTTCCCGTTTAAATTCAACATGACTGTACACAGACAAAGCAACAAAATATTAATAAGTTCGATTTAGGAGTACAGACAAAAAATATGGCCAAAGATTGAAGTTCAGAATCATTTCTCCCATTTGAAATGAAAACTCTCAACACTTTTCATTTAACTTAATAAAATCCCATTTAAAATAAAAATGAGATTTTTATAACTTTAGAAATTTGATACACGTTAATATTTTGCTACTTTTATGGAGAAATGTACTAGTTTTACTTACAATGTGGATGAATGTGATCTAGGTACACTGAGGAGTACAAGAGCAACAACATCTAAATTCTTTGCTCCCACCATTCACCAAATTAATGCAGCAGTACCTACCTGCCACTTAAAAACTACCAGTCACCAAACGCATTGTCTCTCATCTCCTCTGAACGGCAGATTAGAGGCAAGCAACCCTAGAATGCCCATCCTCTGCCTTCTAAGATTAATAAGGGCCCCCATTATTTAAAAAAGAGAGACAATGAGAGAGAGAGAGAGAAAATCAATTTTACTTAGTTTTTCATGCAGCTTTTGTTGCTCTGATGCCTTGTTGTGTACATGGTGCTAGGGTTCGAACCTGCGTCCTAGGGCATGCCAGGCAAGCGCATGCCAAGAAATCTCCCACATTGGCTCTCTGCATAAAATCTAACAAACCGATTCCACAGTCCTGTGTCTCCTATTCTTGCTCCAACGTTTTACAACTGTTCCTACGTACTTCCACTTTATAATGTATTTTAATATGTTAGGCTATTCTCCGTGTTAATTTTTCTCAGAATTAACTGAGGAAAATGTGCCATACTTGCATATTAAATCTTTTGTCAATATCCCCCCAAATTTTTGTTGTTATATTTATTTGGGCTTAATAAGAAAATGTACAGATTTATCTAGGAATAACTAGCATTTTAAAAATATATTTTTTTAATTTTTTGTACCAGGGGTTGAACCCAGCAGTGCTTGAGAGCTGAGCCCCATCACCAGCTCTTTTTTTTTTTTTTGAGACAGGGCTCACTAAGCCTCTGGGGGCTGCTCATTTTGCATTGCTGCCCACCATCTTTAAATCGTTGAGGCGGGCTTCAAACCTCCTGCCCTTGCCTCCTGAGTCATTGGGAATTACAGGCATGTGCCACCATGCCTAGCCACAGTTATATTTTCTAAAGTTCTATTTCTTACCTCATTTCGATATATAATTTTTTATTTTTAAAATTTTATATAATTTTCACGTATATGAACTAGAGTAGAGATTTCTTTCTTCTTTCTTTTGAGAATTAAACCCAGGGCCTCATGCAAGCTAGGCAAGTGCTCTACCATTCAGCCACATCCCCAGCCCCTTCTTTAAATTTAATTTTGAGGGCTGGAGCAGTGGCTCAGCAGTTACAGCACTTGCCAGGCATGCGCGAGTACTAGAGTTCGAACCCCAGCACCACATACACAGCTAAGTGCTGGAGGAATGGAAGTCATATGAAAAACTAAATAAAAATTGCTTCTCTCGCTGTCCCCTCTTTCTTTTAAAAAATTTTTTTTTTAAATTTTGATACAGTGTCTTGCCAAATTGCCTAGCCTGGCAGCCAGATGCAAACTTGTGATCTTCCTGCCTCGGCCACCTGAGTAGCTGGGATCACATGCGTGTGCCACCATGCCTGGCTTCTTTACTGTTCCCTTATCAGCCTCCACAGAGATTTTTCTTAGTGTTTCTAAAGAGTCACTCAGTTCACTGTGCAACTAGTAACTCAATAATATCTTCTTTTTCTGCCTTGCTGCCCACTGTTTTATAGCTCTTACCTAAGTACATTACCTCACTCTCCTAAGAATGCTGGCACACAGTGGTGGAGAACTCACGAATGAGATCATTGATCTCACAGAAGATGCCAGAGAGGCATCTTGGCCCTTCCACCATAGGATACAGCCAGAAGGCTTCATCTGTGACCCAAAAGGCAGCCCTTACCAAAAACCAAATCTGCTGTTGCCCTATCCTGACTTTCCAGCCACCAGAACTGCAAAAAAATCATGAATTTCTATTGTGTACAGGCTACCGAGTCTGTGGTGTTCTGTTATAGCAGCCTGAACAGATGAAGATAGTGACCAGAAAAAAGAAAAGACCCAAATATCTAAAATCAGGAATGAAAGGGGAGACAATACTACCAATCTTACAGAAATAAAACACCAAGAAAATACTATAAACAACTTTATACCAATAAACCAGGTAAATCAGATGAAATAGATGAATACCTAGAAAGACACAAACTACAAATACGAACTAGAGAAAATCTGAATAAATCTATAACAAGTAAAGAGAATTAGTAATCAAAAAAAACTAGCCACAGAGACATACAGACCCAGATGGCTTCACTGGTGAATTCTACCAAACATTAAAGAAGAATTAATACGAACTCTTCCCAAAAAATAAATGAGAGAAAACTCCAATTCTTGAGGCCAGGATCACTCAGATACCAAAACCAAACAACGACATGAAGAGAAAACTATAGCCCAGTATCTCTTACAAATACGGGCACAAGGGGCTGGAGTGGTGTCTCAGGCAGTTAAGGTGCTTGCCTTGCATGCATGAGTACGTGGGTTCAAACCCCAGCATCACGTATAGAATGAAGTGTCCAAGCAATGAAAGTCCATGAAAAACTAAATAAAAATTGATCCTGTCTCTTTCTCTCTCTCTCACTGTCCCTCTCTCTGTCTAAAAAAAAAAAATACAGACACAAAAAACTCTTGACAAAATACTAGCAAGCTGAATCCAGCAACGTAAACAAAGGATTAAAAACAAAACCAAGTAGGATTTATCCCAGGACTATAAGACTGGTTTAACATTCAAGTCCCAATATAACACATCATACCAAAAGAACAAAGGACAAAAACCACACGATCTCTATAGATACAAAAAAGATACGTTAAAAAAAAAAAACCAACACCTGTTCATGAAAAGGAACTCTTAACACTCTAGGAATAGAAGGAAATTTCTTCCATCTGATCACAGGAATCTAAGAAAAGCCCATAACCTAAATCAAACTCAAGAGTGAACGAATGGGGGCTGGAGTGGTGGCTCTTGCCTCACATGAGCGGGGACAATGGTTTGAACCCCAGCACCACATACGCAACGAAGTGTCTGAGCAATGAAAGCCACGTGAAAAACTAAATAAAATTGATTCTTTCTCTCTCCCTCTCACTGTCCCTCTATCTCTAAAATAAACAAACAAACGAAAAGGTGAAAGAGTGAATGCATGGTTCTTACAGGGAGGAAGAACACAAGGGTACCTGCTCTCACTACTCCTATTCAACACTGTTATGGAAGGCAAAGTCGGGGGAATTAGGTAAGAATATGAAGTAAGAAGCCTCCAGAAAGAAACCAGCAAAACTCTCTCTTTTTACATATGATATGATCTTACACAAAGATTCCTTTAGAATCCACTAAAAATCCATTAGAACTAATGCACAAGTTCAGCAAGATTGTAGAATACAAAATCATTACACTAAAATCAACTTTATTCATATACATTTATAATTAATAAAAATGAAACTAATAACTCCACTTAAAATGGCATCAAGAAACAATAAAATACTTAGGAGTAAATAAAACAAAGTAAAAAACTTACACTCTCCAATCTACAAAACACCGTAGAAAGAAATTAGAGCAACCTGAAAAAATGGGAGGATATCACACGTTCATGGGTAGGACTCAAAAAGGTTGGGATAGCTATTTTCCCCAAAATAACCTGGAGCCACGGCACAATCCAAACCCAGCCCCATCTGGATAGTCTGGTACTAGGACTGGCCTCTCTTCATGAACCACTCCCACAGATCTCTCACAGAGTTAAGTGCACTCTCCTCCAGACTGGAAAATGAAACACCAGCGACAACCAGGACTTCGCAAGAGGCTCAGCTCCACTCTGCTGTCTCCTGCCCGACCGTTTCCCTCTGGCCTCGGCCCGAGATGTGGCTGCATTAATCTCCTCACTATAAATGAACTGCTAACCTAGGGAAAGCCCCACTTAAAGACCGCTCTGGGTTAGTCTTTGCTTCTCAAAGAAAGCTGGAGAACTTCCTCAACAGAGAACAGGTGGCTGCACCATTTCAAGACAGCCCAGCACTGAGGCAACCAGATCACCTGCCAACACGCCCAGAACAACTAAACTCCCACTACATTAACTGTAGCGACCGTTCTTTAAATGAACAGATTGGCTTATAGGAAACTACAAGCAATCCCCAGGGATCGGGAACAGAGCAGAAGCAAAAAACCAGCAGAGCTGATTCACAGCCAAACTCAGGAGTGAAGACTCAATAACTAGAAGGCCCGAGGTCCACTTTCCTGAGAAAGGAATGGACCCTGTGAGTTTGAGATTCAAAGGAAAACTTCCCCTCTCCTGTAAGGCCAGCAGGTTTCAGAGGACACTCTCAGTAAGGGAATTCTCAGGCAGGGAATCAATCTGCTAGACAAGGAGAGGACAAATACTTTTATCGGTATCTCTCTGGTTAAAGGAAATTAGACACCTGGGCCTGGTCAACGGGGAGGCACTGTGTGCCTGCATGGGTGACCTCATCTGTCTTCTCACTGTCCTCACATTTTGGGAAACTTCACACCAAGATAAACAAAATTAGTCCCAGATCAATAATACCCTGGAGGGCCTGATAGGAACACATTTAACCACCACCCCATCCAGCCATTTCTGCAACCCAAATCATCTTGAAATTCAACAACAGAGACATCAAATTGGCTCAAAGCCAATCTAAAATGTGAGGAAACAAAACAACATGAGGAAGGGTCAAGAATAGAATTAGGGGGCTGGAGTGGTAGTTCAGTAGTTACAGCGCTCACCTGGCATGCATGAGAATGCGGGTTCAACCCCAGCACCACACACACAAGGAAGTGGAAGTGTCACAGCAACGAAAGCCACGTGAAAAACCAAAGAAAGCTGATTCTCTCTCTCTCACTGTCTCTCTCTTTCTCTTTAAAATAAAAGGGGGGAGGGGATAGGGAGGGATCTAGGGAAACAATCAGCATTGTAGCATACTCTTTATCCCCCTGAGAATCTAAATAATACTTATGCAATCATTTAATTCTGGAAAATTCACAATCTAAGCATTTATATCACTTGTAGGGGCAAAATATAGAAGAATCAAGAGAAGGGTGTGGGCCATGTGGGGGTAATTCTGGTTTAAGAACAAATGCATATCATATTGTTACTTTATATGCATTCATGATTATACAATAACTCAACTCCTTAATAAAAAATAAAAAAGACTAATACTTCTACAATTCTTAAAAAAAATAAACATTTGTGTTTCTAGTGGGTACCCACTAGAAAATAAAAAATAGCCTCAATTTTGAAACCAAAACAAAACAAAAAAATAGAATGAGATACCTAGGAACTCAGAAAAAACAATATAAGTCTTTAAAATAAGTTTGTTAAAAATGGATGAGATGAAACAAAGAAATCAAATACGTAAGAAAAAAGACAATACAAAGAAAAGATTAAAACATGGAAAAGAAAACAGATTTCTTAACAGAGTAGGAAAATGTAACCAAAATAATCAATGAATCGGACAATTTTCATTAGTGCACAAATATTAGAATGAGAGGTTCAGGGAATGAGGTACTCACATGCATTCTAAGACTCACCCCACAAATTAAACTAAACAAGGGGAAAATATGTACCATAATAAGAGAAAAACCTGATAGAACCAAATCAAACTTATCATAGCCAATACCATCCCCAAAGTCATGAACTTCCTCACATGATACAGCAGGAAGTAACAGCACTTGCGAAGTACCCTAGTCAAAAACATGAATCCATTCATGAGGAAACAATCGGACAAGTCCAGCTTACCTACGCACTAACTGGCCTGAATTCCTCAAAACATCAACACCATGAAAATCAAATTTAAAAAAGAAGGTAAGAACACTATTTTAGGGGCTGGAGCAGTGGCTCAGTGGTTGGAGCACTTGCCTGGCATGTGAATGGACCCAGATTCAAACCCCAGTACCACATACACAAATAACTGTCAGAGAAACAAAGGCTACATAGAAAAATAAATAAAATTGATTCTTTCTCATTCTCCCCCTTTCTCTCTCTCTCTCTCTCTTTTTAAAGAGAGAGGGACAGTTGGGCTAGAGCGGTGGCTCAGTGGTTAGGGCACCTGCCCAACATGTGCAAGTATGTGAGTTCAAACCCCAGCACCATGGACTCAACGAAGTCTTGGAGCAATGAAAGCCACATGAAACACTAAATAAAATTGATTCTCTCTTTAAAAAGAGAGAGAGAGAGGAACAATGAGAGAGAGAATTGATTTTATTTAGTTTTTCATGTGGTTTTGGGGTTTTTGGTGTTTGGAGATTTCGCTGTATATGAGGTGCTGGGGTCTGAACCCATGTACTAGTAAATGCCAGGCAAGCGCTGCAACCGCTGAACCAGGCCCCCTCCTCCCTAAAAAGTTTAAAACACAAAAAACAAAAAAACATTATTTTAGAGTAAGAGACTAAAGATGCACAATTCCCAGATGTAATACATGAACTCTGAGTAGACTTAGAATCAACAAAAAAATATTTAAGAAGCACTATGGTAACAAGGAAAACTTAAATATGATGTGTATATTAGAAGATATTATAGTGGCTGGAGTGGTTACAGCACTTGCCTGGCATGCGCGAGGACACGGGTTCAAACCCCAGCACCACACACACAATAAAGTGTCAGAGCAGCGAAAGCCACATGAAAAACTAAATAAAATGGATTCTCTCTTTCCTCTTTTTCTTTATCTCACTTAAAAAAAAAAAAAAAAGCTGGAGATGTGGCTCACTGGTAGAGCATTTGCCTCATACTGCAGGGGAAAAAATTATACACACACAGGTAATTGTTGTACCTAACTTGTACTTGTTGTACTCTGAAATAATTCTTCTAATTATTATGTTCAAACACTTCACATTAAAGAATATAAATGAATGGCCAAGAACATGAAAAGGTATCCTATTTCAATATCCATCAGCAAAATCTAAATTAAAAGCACAAAAGAAAGCGGGGTAGCTGGGGAAAGTAGCTCAGTGATAGATCCCTATCCTAGCCTGCACAAGACCCTAGGTTCAATCTCCAGCACTAGAAAAAAATAAAATAAAAGAACACTTCACAACCACTAGAACAGCAAAAATCAAAAGAACTGCTCCAAATGTTGGCAAGGACACAGAGCAACTTGAACTTCACTACATTGCTAGTGGAAAAATTATATGGTACTACCATACCAGGGAGCTGTTCAGGAGTTACTTATAGAATTAAATGTGTGTTTATTTATTTGAAGGATCAGCACAAGACTGCCTACCCAAATCAGGCCAAATTAAACCTAAGAACTATTTCTGAACTGCCATTAAGCTAATAGCTGATATATGTTACAGAGTTGTTAAGGCAAGGTATATTGGTGCATGCCTGTAGTCCCTGTCACTCAAGAGGCTGAAGCAAGAGGGATCATTTGAGCACAAGAGCTCAAGACCAACCTGGGCAACATAGTGAGACCCCTTTCAAAGTAAAATAATGTAAAATAATAAAATTAAGGGTTGTTTTAAAAAAGAAACAGAAGATGCAATAAACACCATAGTGGCCCTCAAAGTCTGAAATACACTGATTCTCCAAACATAAATATATTTACCAACAAAACAGAAAAGCTGCCAACCCCTCATCTACTGAATGACCAGAAATTCCTCTAGGTTCTTGTTTTTGTTTTCGTTTGCATTGCTAGGGCTGGAATCAGGGCCTCATATATGCTGGGCAAGTGTTCTACCACTGAGTTACACTCCCCAGCCCCTACTCCTAGCTATTTATCCAATAAAGTGTATTTTCACAAAAAGATCTATACATCTACCGAAGTAGTTCATAGAAACTAAAAATTTGGGTGGGGTGAGGTAGCTAACTCTGCAAGCTCATCCTAAAATTCACATGGAAGAACAAAGAGCCAAGAATACTAAAGACAATTCTGAAAGGGCTGATAGAAGAGCCACATAATCATCTTCAAGAGTCAATTTTTTGCCAGGCATGGTGGCACACACATGTAATCCCAGTGACTCAGGAAGCTGAGGCAGGGGGTTCTCAAGTTCAAAGCTGGCCTCAGCAACTTCTGAAATCAACATATAATGTATGTAAGGTTTTTAACTCTAAGTTACATTTTAAATTCTCACCTCTTAATGGCAAACAGTATCATTAGAGGAATTCACTTTTTCAGCCTTCTTGCTGCTGAAGCAGAAACCAAGTACCTTTCTCTAACTTGACAGTCCCACTGAATTTTGACTGCAAATGCAATGCTTCCACTGTAGACTGTGGGAAATCATTTTTGAAATTATGTATTATAATCCCTGATATATTCACTACTACTTTCAGCCTAAAGTGGCTAAAACTCTTTAAAATAGAAAACTACCATATCTGCTTTGGGAAAGGTACATATGAGAAAGATACAAAACTAACAGCAACTTTTTTTAATAGTTTTTGCAGAGTCTGGAAACTGTCTAAATCAGAATGCAAAACTAGAATTACAAGAAGGAGAAAGTTGGCCATACTGTTTGGGGCAATACCTTGCAGAAGATGTTACAGATGACTGATTATTCTACAGTACCCACACTGACATGTAATTATATAAAGGAAAAAAATGAAATGTCAATGAATTTGAACTATCCATGCCAATAGTCACTCCCAAGAGAACACAGCATAGAGAACTAATGATATTTTAACCTGGAAAAAGTAATAAATTAAAGATTGCTGTTAGACTTGGAATAATAATAGTGCCTACAATTCAAACTTTTTTTCTCTCTCAATTTATCCATAGATGAAAACTTCTCATGAGCTAATACACTGAAAATAAACATAGGAAGAGAAATGTGAAGTTTAAATCCTTTGCTAGCTTGATGTTGACTTAACAAAATATTTCCTATAAGAGTTTGCAGTTGATAAATGCCTTAGTTTACCAATCAAGAAACAGATCAATAAAGCTAAGAGTTTTTTCACTCTTTGATGAATATCTTGTGAGAAATATAAATTATCATTAAAACCATCATAGTTTAAACAAATTTTTGCAAAGCCACATATGTTAAAAAAAGAATATCAAGCAATATATATGCAAAACATTCCACTGCTTTTCATTAAAAGATAAATATTTTAAACGCATCTGCCCAATAAATTATATGCTTAGCATTTATTTTCAGGAAATTAGTTTGCAATTATTCCAATTTTGTTTCTTAAAAAAGGATGAGAATTACAATCAGACAAAATGAACAATATAAGATCACAAAACTTGAAAACTATATTAAATTACTATACTATAAAAGCTATCATTATTAACAAAAGGTCTGCTTATCAAAAGTACACTTTTAAAAAACAGCAACATATTAAAGTACAACTACTTATATTTTGTTCTATAAAGTTCCAATAATTTACATTCTTTTCCCATGGGATTTTTTCTGTTCATTCATAGTTCATTAATGCAAAAAAAAGCCTGCTGTGTTAAAAATGCCAAATAAAATTATATATCATTCATTGCTTTATGCTATACCTTCTTTTGTTCACGTCCAATTAGCATCAGCCTATCTCTCATTTATCAACTTTCAGCTGAACACATCAGCCATTTAGGGAAGGTTAAACAACCGCAGCTTTCCCTCAGTGACACTGGAGTTAGGCTGGGAAACGTGCTCTCATAAGGGAGCATTGTACAAACAGTTCATTAATCTTCCATCTAACTTTCTCAGGCTTTGCCTAAATCTACTTGCTGACCAGCAATCAGTTTTGCCATTTTTTAATCTATTCTCATTTTTTAAAGCTTTGAAAACAAATAGGACACACATATTAGAAATTATGAGACTTCCATCTTGCTTACTATAAACAGTTATCAATTAGTTTTTAAAACTGAAAAATGCTTTTCTGGCTCAAAAAAATAATAAAATAAATATCCTTCACTTTTGTTGTATTTGACTCAAAATAGAGTCCAGATTTAAACAAAGTAAAAATATACTTACAGAACTAGCATCAACATCACTGTGGATGGCAACTGTTTTAATGCCCATCTTCTCGCAAGTTTTAATGACCTATTTAAAATACATTGATGTTATTTACTAATAGCGATTCAAAGGGATTTAATAATAATAAATTTCATACAGTAAAATGGAAAATAAGATTAAAATTCTACTCACCCTACATGCAATTTCTCCTCTATTAGCAATAAGTATTTTATCAAAAGTCTGAAGAGGAAAAAAAAAGTTATTCTTACTTTTGAGGCCAGAAAAATATCAAGTGTTTTCACAATCAACAGTGGACATGACTGATCCCAGGAAACATTGACTTTCTAGGATAATATACTCACTTACTATCAGGAAGCAAATGAACTCTTCTAGGAAGACCTGACCCTAATTACGGTGCTAAAGCATCACTTGATGAGGCCACTTATGTATTCAGAAGCACTGGCAAATTCTCTTGAAAAAAGCAAATCTTCAAATGCTATTTCAGAAAACTAAAAAACTTTAAAGCAAAACTGCTTATCTATTTACTTGAACTTTTATTTGCTAAATCCTGGGAGATCCTGTGTCCTGAGCTATTTTGTGCTTATATCCAAAGACGTCCAGACCAAGTAGATTATGCCATTTGAATTCTGTGTGAAGTCTGAATAACCACCACATTTTGAAGTAGCTAAATAGGATGATGCATTCCATGTGTATCTAGAGACCTAAGTCCAAAGTCCAGCTTTACCACCGATAACCTCCTTGACTTTAAGCAAATCCAGTTCTATAGGTCTTGATTTCCATTACATAAATTGATAGTATTCTAATGGGAAAGTATTTATAAGATTTTCTTCCTACTATTTGTGCAGACTAATCCCTTTTTTAGAAAACACAATTGGCAAGGGATATAGAGCCCTGGATTCAATCTCCAATCCCTAGCATTGGGAGGGGGGGACCAAGAAAAGGAAGGAAGAAGAAAACACACAATTATAAGTAATTTGGATGCAGTGCACATAAGAACATAATTATTTCTCGCTTAGTGAATGGTTATGAGTTTAATGAAGCTATAAGAGCAATTCTAGTTATATTTTTAAAGAGACGTTAAAGATCCGCATGATCTTCCACAGCTTACAACAGCATTTTCAACCACAGAGCAAGTCCAGGATCTCAGAACAGAAAAGGCTTTCAAAGTCTTGGTTTGACCTTTCCCTCACACATGGCTCCCCAACCTGAGGCTAGCCTCTGCCATAAAAATTGGAAAACTCCCAGGGTGACAGCACCCTGTACCACTGAGACCTCATCACATGGTCCCTTAATGACTACTTGCACCTTAGGCCTGAGTCTTGTGTAAAGCCAGCTACCTTCCTATTCAAGTGGCCACAGTAAATCCCTGTTAAACAGTAAGCATATTCTCAGAAAACAATGCTTATACTTCCTCCAACTGCACTTAAAACTGAAGTTTTATGAAGCATTAAACAGACTACATCTGATAAAAGCACTGCAAATATCATTGCAATAAGTTACACATTAAGCAACTGTTAGAGCAAATATATACGGCACATTATGTGCAAGGCCTGAGCAAGGCCCTCAGTAACTTAGCAAGACCCTGGCTCAAAATAAAAAGTAAAAAGTACTGGGGTAAGTAGCAAAGTACCACCGAGTTCAAGCCCAGTACTAAAAAATACGTATCTGCACCTGACACATCTGCTCCATTGAAGGCCATCAGTGTGTTACCAATCAGTGCACAAACTCAAAGCTCATCATATCAATTAAATGTTATATTCAATAAATCATAGATACTTATGGTTCAGAATTTTGAAAGCACTTAGTCTGCTATATATTCTTCCAGATGGACCAAGCATATCCATGCAAACGGATCAAGTTAAACCAACTTTAAAACCCCCAGTCTGCACAGTTACAGGTAAACATCAACTGCACCTGATGACTTCCATGGACAGCGTGACACAATCCTAACACATCATGTGAGGTGCTGAACTAAGCAGGGCCCAGGGGTGCGGAGCAGGGTGAGTGTGGACAGGACACGGAAGGAAGAGGCCAGTGACCAACAGCTACAGGCCATTTTTAGTCAGCTCAAGAAGCAATGTATATGTTCTGTGACAAACAGAACAGGGGGCCCAAAAGCCCACATGATGGAGGACAGAAATGCCATTAAAAACTGGGACTTTGGGGCTGGAGCGGTGGCTCAGCGGTTTCGGCGCTTGCCTGGCAAGCACGAGGACGCGGGTTCAAACCCCAGCACCACGTACACAACTAAGTGTTGGAGTAACCAAGGCCATGTGAAAAACTAAATAAAGTTGTTTCTCTCTTTCTCTGCCTCTCTCACTGTCCCTCTCTCTTTAAAAAAAAAAAAAAAACTGGGACTTCATCCTGTAAGTAGAGACACCTCAAGACATTGAGGAAGAAAAAACCACCACATCTACAAATCAGGTCAGAGTCCCTGAAGAGAGGGGCTTCCAGGTACCAGAAGAGGGGCAGGGGGACCCGCAGCAGCCATCAAAACTGCCTCAGCAGTACAAAGTCTCCTGATTTTTTCAGTCCTGCTAATCCACTGCCTCTGTGCCCCGGAGCTTAGGTCCTTGCTGCTGGAATCTAAGTGCACAACTGGCCCTTCACTCCGAAACCCAGGCGACCGAGCTGGCCCGCTCCCTGGGTACCTCGTGGAGAGCTCCAGCCGCTGAGTCACCCGCTGGCCCCTGCGAGCAGGAGCTCAGCACTGTGGGCAGGACCCTGGCTTGGGAAAGACAGTCTAGAGAGTGCACCCAGCCTCCACTTCCTATCAAAGGCTTTCAAGCCTCAGCGTCCAAACATGCAAAATTGAGCTGCTACGGATATCAAATAGCTACCTTGCTAGGGTTCGAACCCCAAACCACATACACAACTGTCAGAGAAACGAAGGCCAGATGGAAAAATAAATAAAAGCTGATTCTCTCTTTAAAAAAATAGTTTTAGTAATGATTAATTTCTACCTGGCTTAATTCTCCTCGCAATCCCATACTAGGAGTTAAACCAGGGACACTTTATTCCTGAGCAACACCCCCGATCCTTTTTCTTTTTCCCTCAAGAGAGAAAGACAGTGAGAGAGAGAGACAGAGAGAATCAATTTTTATTGAGTTTTTCACATGACTTTCATTGCTCCAACACTTAGTTGTGTACGTGGGTGCTGGGGTTTGAACGCGTGTACTTGCGCATGCCAGGCAAGCACTGTAACCGCCAAGCCACTGCTCCAGCCCCCCGCCAACACTTTAAAATTGTATTTTTCAGACAGGGTCTCACTAAATTGTCAAAACTCTAATCCTCCCACATCAGCCTCCCAAGTCACTAGAATTATAGGTGACTATAATAGATTACATGCACCACCAGGGCCAGCTTTACCTGGGCAATTTTGACTTTATATGAGTCACTAATAACATGTGAAGAAAGGGGTCAATGAAATGTTCAGATAGAATCAACTTATTTAATAAATCTGTAATACCAAAGACCAAGTCCACCTGTGCTCAGGACAGTTAACAATAAGTAAAACACTACAGTACCTAAGGGACAGCTGCAAGGACAGCACGAATCCCGGGAAGGAGAAGGCACAATTCATAGCAGTCCTGAAGGAAAGGGTGTGTGAGACCACCACCAAGGTCTGAACACACCTGCATGCCCAACTGGAAATGTAACACATCCCTGGTCACCTGAGGAAGCCACAGAGTCCCTCCACAATTATCCCAGGCAAGACCCCAGCAAAGGAAATGGAAAAGAGAGCAGGCATCAGATGAGACTTCAGGCATCTAAAACAAACAGGAACCTGCCTAGTGGATTCCAAGGGAATTCCATTTTTAGTTCCTTTGTCTCTCTTATTTCCTTAAATGTGCCCAACCAAGACAGTTTCACACATTTATTCACTTTAATGATTATCAGTGGCCCCCAATATGGGAGGTAAGTTCACTATCCCTATAACCTCTCTATGAGATCATAGCAAAAGTAAGTCCCAGACCAAACTCCGCCATACATATCAACATATTAATAATAGGCACACACAGACATACAGCTGAGTCTCAGCTTGCTGTGCTTACCAATGCTCCAAAAGCCTGCAAGAAAGGGTCACCTGAAGGCGTAGGGTGTGGGGGAGAACACTAGGAGACTAGAGGGTAGGAATAAGGGGGAATCATCTCAGAAGGAGTCCTCTATCCTCCACGAGATATCCATTTAATTCAGGGGTTCTTCTGGGAGAAACAGCAACATGGGGAACCTAAGCTGGGCATCCATGATATGGCATTAGCCCTGGATAACTAAGTATATATACATTGGTTCTTGAATGTTTCCCCCTCATTTGTAGCTCTATATCCATTTAATAAAAAAAAAAAAATCCCTATCAAGGGCACATCTCCAGTGACCTCACTTCCTTCCACGGGACTCCACCTCCTAAAGGTTCCATTACCTATCAATAGTGCATTGGATGGTGATCAAGTCTTTAACATGCGAGACTTTGGGGAACACTCCAAATGCAAACCATAACAGTATGCATCTTCTTAACTTACGGAGGAAGAAAAATGTAAAATGATTTAAGCTTAAAAAAAAAAAAAGAAAGAGAAAGAAAGGTTCACCAGAGGCAATGGCATGACCCTAGCAAGCCATCAGATCCACCAGAGCCCTGGGAGCTGCCTTCAAGGTAAAGGACAAACAGTCAACTAGGATTGTTCTACTATTCTGAAATTACAAAGGCTGCAAGCTCTCCCAAACAACCAGGAGATGTTATGGTTTGGATACGAGGCATCCCCCAAAAGCTCCTACAAATGGAGAAATGTTCAGAGGTGAAAGGATTAGATTATGAGAGCTGGACCTCAGTGAGCACATTGCAGTGTGAATGGACTGACTGGGTGGTAACCAGGCAGGTGGACGTGGCTGGAGCAGGTAGTCCACAGGGACCTGCCCTGCAAGGATTGTTCTTCCTGCAGCCCTTCATATCGCCCTCTCTCTCTGTCTATCCCCAACCCTGCTTCCTGACTCCACCATGAGCTGGGCAGCCTTCATCTATCTGCTGGGTCCTTGCCTGTGATGTACTACCTCACTGGGGCCCAAAACAATGGAGCTGACTATTTATGGACTAAGACCTCTGAAACCATGAGCCCCAAATAAACTTTCCCTCTTTCCCGTTGTTCTTGTCATGTACGTTGGGCTCAGTGATACAAGGCTCTTGATTTGAACTTGATCTTAATTTCATCAACAAGAGCCCGTGTGCAACAGCAGTAACATCAACAAGGAAGGCCACCATGTTGACAGGGAAAAAGACAGCTGAACTGACACCCCCAGAGTGGGACCCACACAACTGCACAAACACATGTACACACGAACTCCGAGGCAAACTGTCTGCGGTGGCATTTTAAAATTAAACTATAGATTTCCTAACAGCGAACCTCAGAGCTGCTTTGTAGAAACCTGCACTGTCCACATGAACTAGAGAATTTTAAATGTGGCCAAACTGCAATGATCAGAAAGTGTGAAAGAGTCACTGGATTCAGAAGACTCCATCCAAAAAAACAAAATCTAAATCATTTAATACTTTTTTGAATTTTTTTTTCAGTACTGGGGATTGAACCCAGAGGCACTTTACCACTGAACTACATCTCCAGCCCTTTTTATTTTTTATTTTCAAACAGGGTTTCGCTAAGTTCCTAAGGCTGGCCTCAAACGTGCTGTCCTCCTGCCTCCCAAGTTGCTGGGATCACAGGCATGCACTGACTGCACCCAGCTCATTAACTCTTTTTGTATTGGTATCATGGGAAAATAACATCTTAGATGTTGTCTCGAATTCTGTTTCTTTTGTGTTGTTGTGTTGGTTTGTTGTTGTGGTAATGGGGATTGAACCCAGTGCCTCACGCATGCTACTCAGAGCAAGCACTCTGCCACTGAGCTACACCTCCAGACCTGGCATCATATATACAGGATGACAAGTTGTAAACTCTTCTCTCAATCCTTCAGATTCAAAAGACTCTTCAAAATATTATCTATGCACTTCAGCCGTATGTCATTCCCAATAGTCACACCGTCATGACATTTACCTTGAAAAATCTCTTCTTAACCAAAATTCTTCTCCTACCCTTTTTGACGCCCACATCACCACTAGAACATGTTTTATTTCCAATCACCACTTCTAATCCCGTTATCTCTATTACAAGGCTTAAATATCATCATATATGAAAATTTTAGTTGTAATTAGCTTGTCCTGAAATTTTTTTTTTTTTAAGAAACAACTTTATTTAGTTTTTCACATGGCCTTAGTTGCTCCAACACTTAGTTGTGTATGTGGTGCTGGGGTTTGAAGCTGGGTCCTCATGCTTGCCAGGCAAGCACTGAAACCATTGAGCCACTGCTCCAGCCCCTGTCCCGAAATTTTCAATATGCCTATTTCCCTTGGATTCAAATGAATCACATAAATATGAAGTAAATGAAATAAAAACTCAATAGTTTAATCAAAATCTTACAGCTGCCCAATCTTTAATACAAAATGCTCTACTAGGGGCTGGAGCGGTGGCTCAGCGGTTTTGGTGCTTGCCTGCCAAGCACGAGGACCCGGGTTCAAACCCCAGCACCACGTACACAACTGAGTGTTGGAGCAACTAAGGCCATATGAAAAACTAAATAAAGTTGTTTCTCTCTTTCTCTGTCTCTCTGTCTTCTCTCTCTAAAAAAAAAAAAAAATGCTCTACTAGTTATTCTCCTAAAAACAGAGGAGACCTATTATAAATGTATTCAAGCTTTGGTATAGATACAAGTACAAAATTAAAGAACTCAGGTTGTGGCCCACATGATAAACACAACAAAGACTGAGTATCTATAAAAGTCTATGATGCTAAAGCAATAAATAATTATACAGTATTAATAAAATTTAATCTTCCCACTGAACATAGAAAAACTTAGCTGTTGAGACATTTTTTAAATACTTACTTTTTCATTCGGATCATATCCCATTGAACTGAGACCACGGGATACCATTAAGCACCGTTTTGAACTTAGTGGAGCATGCTATTGGGGAAAAAAAACAGGAAAACGAAATAAATAGATGTTTTTTTAAAAAAAAATTTTTTTTAAAGAGAGAGAGAAAGAATCAACTTTAGTTTTTCATCTGGCCTTTGTTTTGTGTACATGGTGCTGAGGTTCAAACCCAGGCCCTCGTGCATGCCAGGCAAGCACTCCTATCACTGAGCCACTGCTCCAGCCTCTTAAATGGGTTTTAACATATTTCTTTTCTGAGTACTTCTTTCAGCTTGCATAGATATCATAATTATGGAAGGGAAATCGTAACCGCAGACTCATCGCCTTGGCACACAAAAAAGCAAAAGGTATCAAATCATCTGCAGAAGCCAGGCATGACGGTGCACACCTGTAAGCCAGCCACTCCGGAGGCTGAAGCAGGAGGAACACAAACTTGAGGCCAGCCCAGCAACCTATTGAGACCCTAAGCAACTTAGTGAGACCTGGTCTCAAAAGAAGAAATAAAAAGGCTCAGTGGTAAACCTCTTGTTTCAATCCCAAACTTTAGTACAAAAAAAAAAAAAATCTCCAGAGAAGTACAACCACATAAGCCAATGGACTAAGATCGGAAGAAAGGTCTTTCCAAACATGCAGACTGCCAGAACAAGGTGAGAAATGTCACATACCACAAAGAACTTTACAAAACACAAGAATCCTGGCTTTAAGGAGCTGTTGTTTTATCAGTGACCAGAAAATAATAAAATGTTAATTTGCTGATGTCTTGAGCATGAATTATTTTTTTACACAAAAGCAATTTGATTAAAAATGAAAAGGTAACACTAACAATGAAATTACTTCTTATAATTTGACTAATAAAAACTGTAACCAAGGTTTAAGGAAATGGACTCTCCAGTAATCATTTTGAAAGGTAGAACCAAAAACGAAGGCAAAGCCAGGCATGGTGGGGCACAGCTGTAATCCCAGCTACCCAGAAGGCTGAGAGGCAAGAGGATCTCGAGTTTGAGGCCAGCCTAGGCAACACAGCAAACCCTGTCTCAAAATAAAAAGGTCCAGAGGGTGTAGCTCACTGATAGAGTGCTTGCCTAGCAAATCCAAGGCCCTGTGTTCAATCCCCAGCACGAGAAAGAAGAAAAATTTAAAAATCAGGAAAGGTCAACAAGTGTTACCTCTCAGAACTTTCTACAAGGATAACTATTCAAGTAAGAAATGAAATATTTTTATAGCAACATTTTAAAATGAACTCAAAGCCCAGCGTAGTAGCACATGCCTATAATCCCAGCAACTCAGGAGGATGAGACAGGAGGTTCACGAGTTCAAAGCCAGCCTCAGCAACTTAGCGAGGTCATAAGCAACTCAGTGAGACCCTGTCTCAAAATATAATATAATGAAGGACTGGGGATATGGCTCAGTGGTTAAGTGCCCCTAGGTTCAATCCCTGGTATAAAAAAAGAAAAAAATGAACTCCAAAGATGTACAAAGAAGAAGAAGGTGGGAGGGGAGAGGAGGGGAAGGAGGAGGGAAGAAGGAGGAGGAGGAGGAGAAGGACAAGGACAAGGACAAGGAGAAGAAGAAGAGGAGGAGGGCCAGTGAGAGAAAGAGAGAATTTTATTTAGTTTTTCATGTGGCTTTTGCTGCTCTGACATTTTGTCGTACATGTGGTGCTGGGGTTCGAATCCACATCCTTGCGCATGCCAGGCAAGCGCTGTAACCACTGGGCCACCTCTCCAGCCCCCACAATTATTTTTAAAGAATATAAAGACTCAAGTTGCAAAATGTAATCTCTATACAAAAGTAAAGGTACTAGACATGAGAGAGAGAGTTTATAAAATAACAAAGCCTATAAACTACCAAGTACAAGGAATAACAATGAACTCTGAATGGGAAACCCCTATTAAAGACCAAGTTTAGGGGCTGGAGCGGCAGCTCAGCGATTTGGGCGCTTGCCTGGCAAGCACGAGGACCCAGGTTCAAACCCCAGCACCAGGTACACAACTAAGTATTGGAGCAACTAAGGCCATGTGAAAAACTAAATAAAGCTGTTTCTCCCTTTCTCTCTCTCACTGTCCCTCTCTCTTTAAAAAATAAAAAAAGTACTCTAAAACTCCTTAAAAAAAAAAAAAAAGACCAAGTTTATCTCATATACTCCTTCAAGCATCCCCACATATTAAAAGAGTATTATCCCCAATTTCATGAGAAAACTGAGTCCTCTGCATTTCAACTTTTTCAAAAGTCACAGGACTGGGCCTTAATGGTTACATGCCTTAAACCAATTTGTTAAAAGCTTCTGGAAGGGAGCTGGAGCGGTGGCTCAGCTGTTTCGACGCTTGCCTGGCAAGCACGAGGACCCAGGTTCAAACCCCAGCACCACGTACACAACTAAGTGTTGGAGCAACGAAAGCCATGTGAAAAAACTAAATAAAGTTGTTTCTTTCTCTGTCTCTCTCACTGTCCCTCTCTCTTTAAAAAAAAAAAAAAAAAAATCTTAAAAAAAAAAAGCTTCTGGAAGTTTTTTTCTATCACAAGATAATAAAAACAGTGGCACCTCCAACATTGACATTAAATTCAAAGATATGATTTTCACTTTAAAAAAAAAATGACAATCAAAAGGGCCTCGCCACTTTCAGCATGTTGGACTGAAAATTCAATCTTCTTCCACCTTCCACATAATAGTTACAATTTAGAAACTTGACCATCACAGCAAACTTAATAACATGAAGATAATACTCTTTCCAAAAAAAAACTCATGTGTTTATACCCTCGGCCAATGCTGAAAACAAACTCTAGGAATTAAGAAGCAAAAACTACCTGGGAATTTCTCAAATTTACGCTGCTATGAAGCAGCACTAGGAAATTTACACTAATTAAAAACTCCCCAGCTTTCTATCAGTTTTGCAAAACAGGACAATTAAAGCCTTTGCAGTCTTACCAATTCACCCTAATACTGCAGCCACAAAATGGTCTGCTGCAAAAACATGTCACCATATTCTTTTACAAAAAGCAAACTCATACATATGTCTTGAATCACTAACAAAGGGTGTAACTGATTCCTGATGGCAGAAACCAAATGTGAGTCTACAAGAGACAAAAATACAATCTGGACATTTTCAGTACTCTAATTCCCTTTGGAAAATGAGGATAAACAGCGATGCCTTTGCTAGGGGCAAGGAACACCCCGGAAAGCAGATGACCAAGTGTGAAAGAACTCCAGAGGAACCGCGCCTGAAGGGCTCAACAGCACTCTCTCTGTGACCAGGGCAACCCACCTGAACCCCTCTCTCTCCGCTAGGAC
Source organism: Aplodontia rufa (assembly GCA_004027875.1). NCBI lineage: Eukaryota > Metazoa > Chordata > Mammalia > Rodentia > Aplodontiidae > Aplodontia > Aplodontia rufa. Next base: position 25,219 of record PVKS010012501.1, read on the forward strand.
GTGAAAGCTCAGATGGCTTTTCTCCAAGGTTCCTTACTGACCTAAACCACTGTTATTCAAGAACTAAGAGCCTCAGCCGGGCATGGTGGCACACACCTATAATCCCAGTGGCTCGCCAGGCTGAGGCAGGAGGATCCCAAGTTCAAAACCAGCCTCAGCCACATGGCGAGACCCTGCCTCAAAATAAAAATAAAAAACAAAAAAAGGCTGGGGGTGTGGCTCAGCTGTAAGCTACCCTGGGTTCATGGGTTCAATCCCTGGTGTAAAAAAAAAAAAAAAAGAAAACTAAGTGCCTTGGAGGATTGATGAAAGATGAGCAGTTCATCCAAACTGAATGCTGGGGGCCAAGAAGATGTCCAATGCGGAGCTCACTGCTGAACCACTCTGAAATTTATTTTGTATTTTTGCTCATTTGTTTTTGTTTTTGGTAATGTGGATTGATCCCAGGGGTGCTTAACCACTTAGCCATGTCCCCAGTCCTTTTTATATTTTATTTTGAGATAAGGCCTCACTAAGTTGCTAAGGCTGACTTTGAACTCACGATCCTCCTGTCTCAGCCTCCTGAGTGGCTGGGATTACAGGCATGCGTCACTGAGCTCAGCTACTCTGAAATTTAAAAGAAAAAAATTGCAGAACTAGAGCTAATAAGGATTTGATAAATACAAATTATGCATTCAATGTCTAGGTATCATAGAATAAACACCTCGGGTTGGGCACATGTGTTAGAGGAGCTCCTGAAGAATGAACTAAAGTTTACCCACAGAAGACAGTTCCTAATCCCAACTGATTCAGGATTTTCTAAATAGCCAAGCTCTGAGGAACACTTAGGTCAGCTAAATCTATGTATATGATATTTTCTGGCAGGAAACTATCAATAACGTATAAGTAGACTAAAAAACTTCTATACCACACAGTTCTTAGAATGCAACCAAATCTGGACAGGAATAACTTAGAAGATGATGTGCCACTCTTCCTAACTGAGCAAAATGGTTTTTGGAATCTTTTTTATTACTATTTGATAATATTTGATTCTGAAGATCTAATACGCACGATACTTTATGACCATTATCAAAAAAAAGAAAGTACATTGCCGGGTGCGGCAGTTCCCACCTGTAATCCCAGCAGCTTGGGAGGCTGAGGCAGAAGGATCATAAGTTCAAAGCCAGCCTCAGCAATTTAGCAAGACCCTGTCTCTAAATAAAAAATAAAAGGGGGCTGGAGATGTGGCTCAGTGGTTAAGCGCCCCTGGATTCAATCCCCAGTACCAAAAAGAAAAATGAAACTGCATAGTGCTTGTGTATGTGTGAACTTATAATTATATAACCCAAAATTTCAAAAGGCATGGATGGTTCTGGTTAACCAGTAACCTGTAGAAATCATTAACAGACAGGACCAACTATCCAGGAAAAACAAGGCCTTGTGCTCTTACCACTCAGAGTTTGAACTGTCAACCCCATAAAGGCTCCTTCTTGGTTTACTCCTGGCAGACTTTAATGTTAAGTTTAAAACTGGGAGAATCCATACAAGTCTGAGGCCACCCTCAGCACTTAGAAAAGATACCATCTCAAAATTTAAAAAATAAAATAAAATAAAGGACTAGGGATGTAGTTCAGTGGCAAAAGGCCACTGGGTTCAATCCCCAGCAAAAAGGAAGAAAAACAAGAAGGTTGCCAAAAACTAGACATTTTTTGTAAAACCAGAACATGAAATTTATGCTTTAAATGCAGGGAACAAATTAGTAGAAATCTGTTAATCTGGACTTCTACACAGAATTTTAACATTTGTTGTTCTTGTTAAGTATATAAGAAACTGGTTACAAACCCAATCCAAACTTTTTTAAGATACTTCCTAGCAACAAAGTTCTGAGGAAAAGCTTACATCAACTCCATTTAGAACAACCAGGAAGCCTGTCCCACACGAGAAACGTCAAGGTGTGGAAACCATCTACCCAAAAACATACTGCCATCAGTCCCTTCCTCGAAGGGGACTTAGTAGAGAAAGGCCTGCTAACAGCGTGGCACATGGAAGAGACTATGTCATCTCCGGACCTGGGCTGGCTCAGCTCCACTGTTTCACAGTTGAGAGAGACAACAGCAAATCACATCACTGGGCCCCAGTTTCCACCTCCCTGCTTCCCAAGATGGGTTAATCAAAGGATCAAATGAGTCTTTTACAAACTGGAAAAAAAAAAAAAAGGTAAAGTATACCCCAAAACCAAATACTAGTGGTGAGCTACCATTAAAGGTATCAGATAGTCATCAAGAGTTCAGGAGTAGACTTGGATTCTAATCTGAGCTCAAATCTTGATTCTGGAATGTCTTCCGTATGTAGGAAATTTCCCTATTCGCAAATGGGGATGATAACAGTACTTATCTAGGTCATGATGGCGCTATGAGGACCAAATGAGAAAGCATAACATGCTTCGCGTAGCCGTGTGTAAGATTCAGCATTCAATAACAGGTAAGCAAAAAATGAGGGAAATGGTACAAATTTCAGACAAACTAGATCCATGTCTTCCAGCCACTGCAAGCAGGGAAACAGCCTTTATGTCAAAATGGAGCCTACATTCAACACACGGCCCCGCCGCAGGCAAAACAGGCAGGTCCACTCGCGATTATCTTAAATAACAATTTAAACATTAGTTTTGCCAAAACCCAACGTTGCTCTTGATGTAACCATTGTGGCATTCAGGTAAATAATACTAAAGCAATTTTTTGGACAGGTTAATTCCAAGAAGCAACCTATCCTCAAAGCTATAAGTTAATGGGCCAGAAGACGATCTTACCAAGGTGACCACATGCTAATACTGCACCTCTAAGCAAAGAAAGCTACTGGGGCAAACCCCAAATGGCTATACTTAGGCTCCCTTGCCAAGACTTCCAATGGGCTATGTAATGCTTTCGTGTGTAGCCAAGGCTGAAAAGTGGCTATGCTATCGTTAGTGTGTAGTCACAGCCAGAAGCACCCTGATTCAGCATACAAACTCAAGGTCATGAACGTTAGTTAACTTGTGAGCTTGCGCCCACCAATGCAACCTGTTGGCGCGCTGCCTTTTTTGTTTGACTCTATATAAAAAGGGCCTATGGCAAAATGGAACTGGCTGGGGACTGGCTAAGGACTACTGCCACACCCCAAGAAAGCACGTCTACTATGCCAACTGCATCTTGCATCTTCTTCCACCTCCTCAGATCCCGAATCTGTTTCCTGGGCCTCACCCTTGCACAACAGAAGGTCCTAGCTTCTATGCTCAGAAGCATATGCTGAATATTGATTTCAGTATTTTAGCAGACCACAGGGATTTTCTAAGGGAATGCCCTCTAAAGACACTGGAGGGAGAGAGGTTTGTCACTGAAGGCTAGCTTGTCTTCAGGGACTTAGCAGCCATCCCAATCTTCACTGGCTGCCAAACGTCACATGGAACACCTCGTTCTTAACGATCAAAACTCAAGATTGTCTGGGCTCTGCACCATGCTGATGTGAACGCCAGGAAACAATCTGAGCCAGCTCTAAAACTTCATCATCCCATTGTGACCACCCCCAGGCCAATCCTCCGGGCCCACCTGTAATAGACATTGCAGGTGGCCACGAAGACCTCCTCACACAGCAGCATGGCACCCCTAGCTGCTGGGTGAGGACACAGGGTTCACGCCTGCTCCTGCACGGAGACCATTTCCCTCAACTATTCAAGCCTAAAAACTAAACTCTCACAGCCCATAGCAAAGGCCTGGCCGAGGGATCAAAAGGTCACTGCCCTCACCCCACGGTGGAACCAATTCAAGAGCACAATCTGTGCACTAAAGCTGATACTTGACAGCCACTGGCCACTTGTGGCTGTTAAGCACTTGAAATGGTCCTAATTCCAAAGAGTCCAAATTCCAATGTGCTCTAAGAATAACTGACACACTAGATTTTGAAGATTTAGTAGATGTTAAACAAAAATCACAAAAGGCCAACCGGACATGGTGGTGCACGCCTGTAATCCAAGGAATTCAGGAGGCTGAGGTAGGAGGATTTCAAGTTCCAGACCAGCCTCAGCAACTTAGCAAGGTCCTAAGCAACTTAGTGAGACCCTGTCTCAAAATTTGGAGGAAAAAAAGTTGGTGGTAGGGTGGGACCCAGGAATGTAGCTCAGTGGTAAAGTACTCCTGAATTCAATCTCCAGGACCCAAAAAAATAAATAAATATAAAATTCAGAGGAGGCCATTGGTATGGACTAAGTTCCTGCACTGAGCCCCAACAAAGCAGGTTAAAAGTCAGAGTGACTCATGCCAAAAGTTCACGCTAAAAACTAAGCTGTTTAATCTGCCCTTTGTAGAAATCAGTCAAATTTCCCAAACAGGCCAATATATATATATATATATATATATATTTTTTTTTTTTTAAATAAGAGAAAAAGAGGGAGAGGGAGAGAGAGAATCAACTTTATCTAGTTTTTCATGTGACTTTCATTGCTCCAACACTTTCTGTGTACATGCTGGGGTTTGAACCCAAGTCCTTGTGCATGCCAGGGAAGCGCCCTAGCTGCTGAGCCACTGCTCCAGCCCTCCAAACAGGCCAACTTTAATTAGCACAATCATGAAGTTCTGTGGACAACTTCATCCTTTCTCAAAAAGAAAAAGAAAACAAAACCCTGACATAACCTGATATTCACTGATCAGTCCCTTTTCCAATGTTGGTGTCCCTGTCTGCACCTTACAAAGAAAGTAACTTTGAAATGACCAGTTTCCTTGCCGCTCCTTGCCAACGCTTTCTCCAGGCCTCTTCAGTCTCTAAAACCAATCTCCTCTCCTCAGTCCCTACTTTATGAAGTGAAGAGTTGCCCAGTTCTAGAACAGAATAATAAAACCAATGAAGGGGCTGGAGTGGTGGCTCGGTGGTTGCGGCACTTGCCTGGCATGTCCAAGTACATGGGTTCAAACCCCAGCACACACGTACACAACTACATGTTAGAGCAACAAAGGCCATGTGAAAAACTCAATAAAAACTGATTCTCTCTGTCTCCCTCTCTCTCTCTCTCTCACTGTCCTTCTCTTTTAAAAAAAAAAAAAAATTAAGATATTTAAAGTGAGGACTGGAGAGGTGGCTCAGCAGTTATGGCGCTTGCCTGGCATGTGCAAGAACACAGATTCAAACCCCAGCACCACATACACAACAGAGTGTTGAAGCAACAAGAGCCACATGAAAAACTAAATAAAGTGGATTCTCTCTCTCTCTTAAAAAAAAAAGTCTTTAAAGTGTTATAATTCTTATCCTTTGACATTGCAAAAAAACAAAAGACCTCATTTGAAAAGTTTTACATGTTGAAATAAAAATCTGAATATATTATTTTAAGGATAATATAGTACATACTTTATCTTTTGACTTTTCAATATGAATGCCAGAAGTTGTTTAATTACATTTGCAGCTTGCCTTGTACAGTATCTTTCTATCTAGAGCAATGGTTCTCAAACTTTATTCTGCATTAGTCTCTTGGAGGAATTGTTAAAACTGATTGAGAGGTGGCTCTGCGGTTAGAACACTTGCCTGGCAAGTGCAAGAACCTGAGTTCAAACCCCAGCACCACGTACACAACTAAGTGTCAGAGAAACAAAGGCCGGATGAAAAAAATAAAAACTGATATCCTCTTACTCTCTCCTTTTCTCTCTTTAAAAAAAAATAATAATTAATTTTTTTAAAAAGATTGCTGGTGTTCCACCATAGATTTTTCTGAGCCTGCAGGTCTAGGATGGGGATAAAGGAGGAGTATTTCTAAAAAGTTCTGGTACTATTGCTGCTGACTGTGGTACTATGCTTTGAGGACTGCTGCCTGAGAGCACCCCTTTAAGAGGGACACTAGTGTCCAGCTGGGAAGTCCTCCTGGCTTAGCTTGTGCCCTTCCCCTATCCTTGCTTCACTCCTTGTGCCACCTGCACAAAAGCCCTTCTAAAGCTGTGTGACCAGGAATCTGACCACCCCACTTTCACCAAGTGCCAGCTTCATAGCAACCGCCTAGGGGGAACATCTCTGCATATTCTGCAAAAGGAGTCACAAGTTATGCGCTGGATTGCTAGATCGCTCTATGTGATGTATTCTATGCAAGCAGGGCTAAGATAAGATCTGTCTATCCGATGAACTGGTGCTCCCTGCTATTAGACAGGGACAGCTATGCAGCCTTCTGCTTCCCTCTTTTCCATGACTGCTACGAAGATCAAACTAATTTTTGTGTCCAAGAGACAGAAATGTTCCCATTCTGCTTTTTTCTACTGCTCATTAATATGGTATGATAAAGACAAACCTGAATTTGAACCCTGAATCTATCACTTAACTGTGTAACCTTTAACAAATGACTGAACTTCTCTGTGCCTCATCCCTAAAAATGAAGGCAGTGTGATGAATGAATGTGCACACAGCTTCTCTGCATTTTCAACAACCTGGAATCCTCCATCAACCTAAGAATGTTGGATTCCCACCTTTTCCCTGTTCTGCACCAGTGTGATCACACAAACAACAAATAAGAAACAACGACCCTCTGTATTTCATAAATGCAATCAAATAATTATTTTAATGTAACTGCTATCTTTGTTCGTGTGTGGTCCTCGAGATTCAACCAGAGGTACTCTATCGCTGAACTACATCCCCCAGCCAATTTTATTTTTCACTTTGAGACCAGGTCTCACTAAGTTGCCTAGCTGGCCTCAAACTTGGGATCCTCCTGCCCCAGCCTCCCAAGTAGCTGAGATCACAGTTGTGCACCACTGGCCAATATAACTATTCTCTTCATTTCCCTCTCCCCTGAGCCTGTCTTCCTCTCTCTAAGACACTACCAAACCCAGGAACTTAGGAAAATGACTAAGGTCATTGTTCTATTTTTTTAAATTGTGATGTAATTCACATACCATAGATAACTTACCCTTTTAAAGTATACAATTAAGTGAGGGGTTTGGGGGGATTTTTGATTTGTTGTTGTTGTTTTGCAGTTTTGGGGTTTTTTTTGGGGGGTTGGTACTTGGGATTTAACTCTGGGGTGCTTTACCACTGAGCTACATCCCCAGTCCCCTTTTTTTTTCTTTTTTTCTTTTTTTTTGAGACAGGATCTTGCTAAGGTACTTAGGGCCTCACCAAGTTACTGAGGCTGACCTTGAACCCGAAGTTCTCCTGAGATTACAGACACACACCACCACACCCGGTGGTTTGTTTGTTTGTTTGTTTGTTTTTTTAAGAGAGAGGGACAGTGAGAGAGACAGAGAAAGAAACAACTTTATTTTTTCACATGGCCTTCATTGCTCCAACACTTAGTTGTGTACGTGGTGCTGGGATTTGAACCCGGGTCCTCGTGCTTGTCAAGCAAGCGCCAAAACCACTGAGCCACCGTTCCAGCCCCCACCCGGTGGTTTTTAATATATTCACAAGGTGTGAAATCATCATCACTATGGATTCCACAGCATTTTTCATCAGCCCATCCTCTCTCCTCCTCAGCCCTGGCAAGCAGGAACTATCTATTCTGGAGATTTCATACAAATGAAATCATATAAAACCTGCCCTTTGTGTCTACCTTTGAAAAGTCATTCTTGGCTCCTCTCTTCCCAGGTATCTCCCTCCTAACCAAAAGCAAGTGTTACTTACAATGGAGTTTGAGATGAAACTAAATTCTCCATTTCTGCTGATGGGTGTGGTCTATGTAAGTTGCAGAACTCTGCAGCAGGGAAACCCCATTTTATTTTATTTTTAAAGAGAGAGTGTGAAAGAGGTATAGAAAATCAATTTTATTTATTTTTTCAAGTGGGTTTTGTTTCTCTGACACTTGGTTGTTTTTGTGATGCTGGGGTTTGAACCCGGGTCCTTGCACATGCCAGGCAAGCACTCTACAGCTGCGCCCGGCTAGAGCCCAAGAAAGCCCATTCTCGTGTTAGCAGCTAATCACAGCAGGGGATGCCTCCTGGTGTCTGCTCCTAGAGTGACCAGCCAGCAGGCAAACCTGCATTCTTCTCCACTACTGTTGAGTGGCATACTGCAGCTCTTAATGACAGGCTATTCCTTCCAGTGTCACAGAAGACCCGAGCACCTCACCACCAATTTTCTTTCCAGATTCTTGTCTCACCAATTCAAAAACCGAAATCCATAGATACTAACAGAAGGCAAGTGAAAGCAGTAGGATTTATTCAAGTGAGAAAAAAGAGACAGCTCCTGCAGGGCACGAAGGGACCACACAGAGGCTTTTGTACTAGTCTAGATGCTTAATCAGCTCCTGGGCCAACACCATGGGCTCTTGGAAAAGCACGGATGCTATTGGTCAAAGTTTATGCTAAACAAGTCTTAGAAAAGTAGCAACGCTGTTGGTTAGCCCTTGAGTCTGAACTTTCCTGTAACCTCCATCCAGGTCTCCCCCACTTCTATGCACCAGGCCTTCAGGGCATCTTATTCACTACTGTATCTCGCTTCAAAATATATCCCAAACCTGACCAGTTCTCAACAAAGTTCTTACCATTTCCAAGGCTACACCCTAGCACAGGTTACCATGACCTCTAACTTGAACTTCTCCAACAGCCTCATGACTGGTTGCCCTGCTTCCATTCTTCCCATCCCACACCACTCCCACCAAGCCATTCCCCACACAGTAGGCAGTCTTTTCAAAAACTAAATCCACCTTCTTAAAATTCTCCAAGTAGACTTCCATTATTAGACAAACTCCAAATATAAACACCTACCTGACTCTGTCCCAATTCCTAACATTTCTTCTCAAGCACGTTATTAGAAAAACACTGTCCATGTTCATCCCCTAATTTTACCAAATGCAACCTCACCTATGGACTTTTGCCTGGGCATTACCTTAGAACCCAGCCATCAGGCCGTGCAGCCAGCCCACTGGTCCCTGCCGAGAACAGCAGGGCAGCAGTGAAGCAGGAGAATGATCAGAGCCAAGGTGATCCAGCACAAGCCCACCCGTTACCCCAGCAGCACACAGCGCAGATACCCACTGCAGCACTCTCCATGCAGTGCTGCAGCTCCAGACACCCCACTGTGCGTGCATGACCACTGATTTCAACCTCCCGCATCCTGAAGCAGGGAGAAAATGGAAGCAAGGTAAACCTGAACAGGATTCACGGTTAACCAACAGCATTAAGACTTTCCCAAACCCTAATCAACTTGGACCAAGGACAGTGACCCAAGTGCCATATAAAGCCAGAGGCTAGCACACTCAGACAGAGGAAACCTGTTGTCAGGTCCCCCTTTGTACCACAAGAGTTCTGTTCCTGCTTCTATTCTTCAGTAAACCCTACTCTTAAACTTGTCCATCCTGATCTGTGGATTCCCAAGAACCGGGAAAGAATAAGAATTGACGTGAGCTGCTGAGTTCTGCTGCAACACTGGAGGACACAGGCCACCATTAGGAGCTGTGACACCTCTTGGCTGCAGACGCTTGCAACGTTAGAAGCAGAGACACTGAAGTCTGACCTGCCAGCAGAAGCAGGGAATCAAGCTGCATCTCAACACTGGTCTCACTAGTCCCCCCAGATCATCACTCTATTCAAATGCCACAAGCTCAAGATGTCTCCCTTTGTCCTTAGGCAACATCCACCCAGCCCTAACACCAGCACTACCTTCTCTCCCACACAGAAACTGTGAGAGTCAAGACGCAGTCACTTTCGGCAATCCCTAACCAAATGAATAAACTAAGCTTGAGGATTACAGAGGGGTTCTGCCGCTCAACTGTCTGATGACAACTGTTCAGAAAACCTGCCCAACCACAACCTCAACCTGAAGCAAAAATATTTCAGCGAGAACGTTTGCTCAGTGACTTTCTGTTTAACCTTAGAATGATCCTGCCTTTGTTATGCATCCTTAAAGTCAAGGATTATTGTTGCAAACCCTCCTAATCATGCCTTCAAAAACTTGCCCTGACCTCGATCTCTGAACACACTCACAGCTCACTGTAGCGTGCGCACACCCATTGCAATGCCCGGCTATTCCCAAATACTATTATTCTTTGGGGGACCTCTCCAATTATTATTTAGGTTGGTAGCCATTATCCTTTGGTGTGTGTTTTGAATTCTTTACGGAGCACTTACTACTCTGTGAATTCACCTTCTATGTGATCACTGTCAGTATCCTCTACTCCAACGTAACAATGAAAAGGGCAAAAGCACTCCTCGATGCACAACCCCAATACTAAGCAGGGTCTGCCACATGGTAAGTGTTGGGGGTGAATGGCAGCCCCCAGAGTGATGCATCCATGTCTTGGAACCTACGGAAAGGGCTCTTGCTAGTTACAATGACATAAAGCATCCTGGCTCCTGTTGTGGAATCTCGAAGAGGCAACCAAGGACTCTCCCCTGGAGCCTCAGGGGAACGTGGCCGTGCGGACACCTTGATTTCAGGTTTCAACCCTCCAGAACAGTGAGATATTGATTTCATGTTGTCTTAAGCCACTAGGTTTGCATCCTAGGAACCTAATAAAGTTTTCTAAATAAAGAATTCCAAAGCATCCAGGCATGGAGGATGCTGTAATTCCAGCATTCCAGAGACTGAGGCAGGAGGACTGTTTTGGTTTTTTGGTTTTGTTTTTTTTTTAAAGAGAGAGGGAGGGGCTGGAGTAGTGGCCGGGTGGTTGTGGCGCTTGCCCAGCATGCGTGAGTATGAGAGTTCAAACCCCAGCACCCACGTACACAACTAAGTGTCTGAGCAACGAAAACCATTTGAAAAAATGGTTTAAAAGAGAGAGAAAGAGAGGGACAGTGAGAGAGAATCAATGTTATTTAGTTTTTCATGTGGCTTTTGTTGCTCCAGCACTTTGTTGTGTACATGGTTCTGGGGTTCGAACCCACATACTAGCGCATGCCAGGCAAGCACCATAACCACTGAGCCACTGCTCTAGCCCCCTAACCTTTGTTTTATTAAAAGAATCAACTTTTATTTAGTTTTTCATGTGGCCTTCATTGCTCCGACACTTCATTTGTACATGGTGCTGGAGTTCGAACCCACGTCCTTGCACACACTAAGCTAGCACCCTAACCACTGAGCGACTGCTCCAGCCCCTTTCACCAATCTTTAATTTTATTCTCTCTCTGCACCTGGAACATAGTGAGGGAACATGTTTTGACTTCCTCTGGGGTCCTCAGAACTTACTTCAATGCCTGGGTCTCAAGAGATGCTCCACGCTTTCTGAGTAAAGACAAGCAGATCTGACAGACGAACGATTGCAAACTACTTCTCAAAAGTTCCTCCCGTGTTTAATAACTCTACCTCCTCTCAACCCATTCCTCAATCCTATTGTCTCTTCCTCCTTCTTTCAAATCCTAATCTAGTGTTGTAGGAAGGAATGATTATTCAGTTAAATACTAATATTCACCCGCTACGGACCCAGGGTTCACATATTGCAACTCTAACTTGCCTCCAATCATTGACCCAAAGTTCAGCCACTGATTTTCCTGTCTTCCCAGCACCTTAAGGTAACTATTACAGGTTTGTAACTTCAGATACTGAAGATGAAACACTGTTTCTATATTTAAAAAAAAAAAAAAAAGTTTCCAAATTTCTCTTTGCATCCCTATTTTCCCACTTACCTACTTTAAAAAAAAAACGTTTTGGTCTCACTTCAACAACTCCTTTTCCTTCACACTATCAAAAACGTCACCAATTTTCCACCCTATTTAGAAAACGGCTGTCACAGTTTTACCTCTGCTCTAAACCTTTTAAGACCAAGAAAAAATCCAAAAAGTAGATGTATAAATACACAAATGTCTATAAACACCTTATTACACCAGAGACCAGTTTTTCTAATAATCATGGAAAACTTTTTCCCAAATGATCTGTCAGCAATTAATCAATATGTTAGAAACATTTTCCCTGGGCAATTCTAAAGTACTCAGACATGCTTAAACATTGTTTTTTCACATTTATTGATAAGAAATGAACCAAAGGGGCTGGCGCGGTGGCTCTGCGGTTATGGCGCTTGCCCAGCATGCACAAGTACCCAGGTTCAAACCCCAGCACCACGTACACAACTAAGCGGCAACGAAAGCTGTGTGAAAAACTCAATAAAAATTCATTCTGTCTCTTCCTCTCTCTCTCTCTCACTGTCTTTCTTTCTTAAAAAAAAAAAAAAAAAAAAAAAAAAAAAAAAAAAAAAAAAAAAAAAAAAAAAAAAAAAAGAAATGAAATGAAATGAACCAAAGGGGCTAGAGCAGTGGCCCGGTGGTTACAGAGCTTGTCCAGCATGCACAAGTACACGGGTTCAAACACCTGCACCCACATACACAACTAAGTGTCAGAGCAATGAAGGCCACACGAAAAACTCAATAAAAATTGATTCAGTCTCTCTCTCTCTCTCACTATCCTTCTCTCTTAAAAAAAAAAAGAAAGAAAGAAAAGAAATGAACCAAAGATTTCAAGGAACATATATAACTTTTTTTATTAAGAAATTTATTTGTTGAACAATCAAACAAGCTTCTAACGAAATTTTATATATATATAAATTCTGAAAATTAGATTTACTCCCAAAAGCCTCCCCCAATTACCCACCCTTACCCCCCCTTCAAGGAACATATATAACTTAGGTATTCAAACTTTGCGAAGGTATCATTCAAATGAGAGACAATTTGTCATTGGAAAGGCAAGGCTTTGGAATCATACTGCCCAAGGTTCAAATTCTACTGTAATCAATTATGTCCTTAAGTTACTTAACAGATCTGAGTTTTGTTTCCTCTTCTAGTCACTGCAAAAATAAAAGAAAATATATTTTAAAATATTTAAGGCATAAAAAAGGTCAATAAACTGTAGCAATTCCTAGAAAACCAACAGCCTCTGACCACTGAATGTATGCAGAAAAAATAACTTGGTATTCAAAAAGAATAGGTTTTAAAAGTTGATTTCCAAAACAAATAAAAATTAAAAAGAGAACTCTACGTATATCCTAAAAATAAACAAATCCTGTTAGCTGACAAAAAGAATGGTCTGAATTCTCCAGACTAATCTAGAGTTAGGTGTCTGCTTTTTATCCAACCAAAAGGTTTGCAGAAGTGGAGGGAGGGATTAAAATCTTCAAAAGACTCAGCAGAGCCCCTTTCAAGTTCATAGAGGAGAAGCATGGAGAGAAGCTAAGCGGCAGCTCACACCCCCTAGAGCGACAGTGAACTTCAGAGAAGCTGCCCATTTCAACAAGGCATTCTTTGCTGCACAAACATACTGCTGCTACCCTATTGTCACACATTCAGCACCTATTGTGGCAAACTTTTGTTAAGACCATAAAAAAAGACAAGATGCATATTCTGCTGACATATTAAAAAGAACAGGTAAGAAAAACCAAAGCTTATACATTACACAGGAAATATCTTACAGCAGCAACTTTCTTCCCTGAGTCTCTCCAGTCTAAAATGCAGTCATCCCTCTCACCTCCAACACCTAGGGCTTCCCCTGCTCTAATGTGAACATTAAACCTCTGTGACATGATCAACAAGGCTCCCCTCCCCAGCACCAGACAGCCCTGGAAACCCAAACCTCCACAGACTTCTCTCAGGTCTTCAAACCTCTCGCCACTGAACCCATGTGCTGCACTTCTCTTTACCTAGAAAAAAATGTTAACTCATCCTTCAAAACTTCTTTTAATTTTTATTTCCAAAGGAAATACTCCCATATAGTATGATTAAGAGCACTGGCTCTGGGAAATACAGGTGTGATTCAGTGTTAAGAGGGCTTAGCCTAGCATGTGCAAGCCCCTGGGATCCATCCCCAGCACCACCATGTTTTAAAGAGAGCACTGGTTCTGGAGTTCTAAATCCAGAACTAGGTCTGCTGCTCACAAGTTCTGCGACATGAAGCTAAGGCCAAATGAAGAGGAAGTGATGGTGCAACACACAGAAACTCACATGCACACCTCTCCCAACAGCAGACTGCCTTCAGCACAGATGCACTCAAGTCTTACAAGTGCAACTGAACTGACAGAGGATCGAAGATTAAGAGAGTACACAATGATAAGGATTAAACAAACAGCACATGGCAACATGAGGAACAGCAGTGGGCACTGGGCAACTGACATTAATACAGGTGCCAGGCTCTCCCACACTGCCCAACTGGGCCAAAGTTCCCTCACCTTCAAGAAGAGGAGGAGAGGGCACAGATCATCTCTAAAGGGTCTTCCAATTTTAAATTTCAATAACCATAAGCTAAATTACAGAGAAATCTTTAAAAGGATTTTTCATTTTTAAAAAAAGGTTTAAGAATGTGCACTCGGAACCTGCTGACAGATGGTTTTCAGGAGCCCTTCATTTTAAAAACCTGGTTCAAGTGACTTAAGCCTCAGGTAGGGATTAGAAAGATTATGAACAGAAGTTACAAAAGACTCCAAGTGAAAGGGGAAAAGAACTAAGAAGTACAAGCAAAAAAGCCAACCTGTAGATGAAGCTGCTACCGTCACACCGGAGGGTGAACAATGGTGAAACGTGTTTCCAATCAGACTAACTACTACACTGAAAAGAAAGAAATTCACAGGCTGCATTTCACACATGGTACAGTGTGGTGCCTTACGATTTAAGCAGGCTTTCAACTCAAACCTGAAATCTATTAGCAATCCCGACGGCATATGCTACTTTAAAAGTTGAGATAAACTCGGCACCCTAACTTGAGCAGCCATTCACAACGGCTCTTCCAAGATGCTGGAAGGAGGCGAAGGGAACTGCATGCAGTCTTCAGCAGATGCTGGGAAGCGTAGCACGAAGCCAATACCTCTAAGGCACTGCACTACGACCAGGGCAATGCAGGTCCTATTCCCCCCGATGGCCATCAGCCGCCGGAGGAGCAGACAACGCGCGGCTGCCCGCCTCCTTAGGCCTCAGCCCTCCAGGATGCCGGGGTAGCCGCTGCTACTGGGGATGCCTCCCCTGCCGGCTGCACCGCCAACTCGGGGAGGAGGACTGCGGCGCAGGCAGCCGCAGACAGGCACGGAGAGCCGGTCCTGCCTCGGAGCAGCCGGGACAGCCGGACCGAGCCCGCGCTCTCCAGCACCGGCCCCCCGAGGAGTGGGGCTGGCCGCGCAGGCCCGCACGAGCCCCGCCGATCCTCACCTTCAGCGTCCACAGCGCCGCGCTCCGCATCAACTGCTGCGGTGGCCGCCGCCCACGCCTTCCGGCCGCGACCAGCGCCACTGTCCCTACCCAGAGCCCCGCCATTGTCGCCCCCTCGGACCAGAGCTCGGCTGACCTCTCAACCCTGCTGAAGGGGGCGGAAGGGGAGCGTCCGAGCTTCAGCCAATCACGATCCAGGAATCCTAAGCCAGACCCACGGTGGCGAGGGGAGGGGTAGGAGGGGGTCGGCCCGAAGCGCCCGGGGCGGCGAGCCGCGCGACGCACCGTGCTCTCTAGGACCCGGAGGGAGCCGGCCCGCGGCGCGCCCCGCCCCGAGCCTCGAGGGAGGCCCCGGACCCCAGCCAACCCTGGGAGCCGTGGCTGGGCCCCCGGCGCGCGGGAGCGGTGGGGGCGGGCCACCAGCGCCCGCTCGGCCACCGGCGCGCGGCCTCGCCTGGTAGTGTCAGCGAGTCACCTCCGACAGGGCCACCCAGGAGTCCCCGTCCTCAACTCCAGGCGCGTGCCCAAACCAAGTGCAAAGCACCGAGCTGGGGTCAGATTTTTAGCAGTGTGATACCAGAAACAGCTCCAGAAATCGGAAATCCGAGCTCAGGTCCTACTTTAGGGGAACTAGCCAGAACCAGGATCAGCTCCTGTTGCTGCCCAGAAGGAATCTCTGTAAGTAGGGACCAGATCAGATGCCTCAAATTCCCTCCTAATCCAGCTCTACAAGAAGCTTTTATGTTGATGGTTTATATATGATTCCAGTCTTGAGAAACGCTATGGAGAAGTAACCACCCAACTTGCAAATGGTTCAACTGAGGTTTGAACCCAACTCTGGCTGTATTAAGGGACCAGCCTTTTGTTATATTATGGAAAATTTTTAACGTACACACACAAAAAAGATAAAATTGTATTGATAATCATCCAGTTTCCCATAACACAGCTTCAGCAAATCAGCCTTTTACCAATCTTGTTTCATCCATTCCCCTTTTCATTTCTTGCTGGGCTATTTTAAAGCAAATCTCAGCAAGTCATCTCACCTGTGAACACCTCAGTATCTCGGTTTCTTCTCTTAATTATTTTGCCTGTCCTACAAAATCACCTTGAGAGTTACGAAACTAGGAATGACCTAGAGCTCATCAGTCTGGTGAATGCCAAAAGAGATAAGATGTTTGAAGATATAAGAGAGAGAGTATTGAGTGCAATTTTTCACTGTGAGTAGGAACTTTTATGACAAAATGAAAATAATTATCAGCTTCCCAGGATTTCTCATTTATGTACCTAAGACTGAACTTATTTCCTGTCCAGAAAAACCTTCTTTTCTTTTTCCATCCCCACCCCTGCTCCATCTTTATTCCTTGGATTAGTTCCCTTTAGGTCCTGTTTTTCTTACAGAAGGTCTTTCCGTGAATGGCACTTATAACAGAAACTACCTCACAATCTCCATTCCGCTAAGAGAGCTGCTGAGTTTTAGCTGCTGAGCACATAACCACCCAGCTAAAAGCTGCAATATCCGAACTCTCTCACAAGAAGATGTGGCTATATCACTCAGGGCTGGCCTATGGCATGTAAGGACAGTGCAATTGAAAAGGAGGAGTGTGAGGCTGGAACGGTGGTTCAGCGGTTACAGAGCTTGCCTGGCATGCACAAGAACACTGGTTCAAACACCAGCACCCATGTACACAACTAAGTGTCGGAGCAACAAAAGCCATGTGAAGAACTGGATAGAAATTGATTGTCTCTGTCTCTCTGTCTCTCACACTGTCCTTCTCTCTTTAAAAAAAAAAAAAAAAAAGGATGGGTGTGCCCTCCAGGTTCTCGTCTTCCTAAATGAAGACATGTGGATGGGTGCTGGAGCAGTTATCTTCACCTACAAGAAAGGGGCCTTTGGGCCTGGGGTTATAGCTCAGCAGTAGAGCATGCAGCATGGGGCCCTGACTTTAATCTCCACCACTGGGGGGAAAAAGGAAAATGAGAGCAGACCCACCCCCCATGATGTGAATGCAGCAAGATATGAAGGGCCCAGGTCCCTAACACCAGGAACCCATCTTAGCAGCCTCCTATTGTTCAATACATGGAGTATTAGAGGACAAGAATAAGACTTTTTAAAATCACTTACATTTCTATCTCTGCAATAACAGCTGAAACCTTATCCTGATGAATTCATAATTTAATGTCCATAAATACAGCACTGCCATTGTGAAACCTGGAAAAACTTATCAGTAAAAATACTAACATTGCAAACCAGAAAGCTTATGGCACCTGCTATGCCATGGTATACCTGTACTAAAATCATCGCTTTCAATAGCTTGGACAATATGGAGTCACTACTGCTGATACCCTAATAGTGTTCTCAACAGAATATAGACTCAGTGGAATTTTGATTTGGGTCCCTTCCAAAATGAGGTCAGTACGTTCCTGAGCCCATTATCATTGCCACAAAGCCAGAGTGCCTGGAATTTATTTATTCTTATGCAATGCTGAGGATCAAACCCAGTGCCTCACACTGGGTTTCTCTCTTTAAAACTTGTTTTGTTTTTGTTTTTGCTTTTGTGGTGCTGGGGATGGATCCCAAGACCTTGCACATGCTAGGCAAGTGTTCTACCACTCAGCCCCAGCCCCAGCCCCCTTTTTATTTTATTTTGATACAGGGTTTTGCTAAGTTGCCCAGTCTGGCCTCAAAGTTGGAGATCTTTGTACCTCAGCCTCCAAATCACTGGGATTATAGGCTTGTGCCCCCACACTAGTGCTAATATATATATGTGTATATATATCTCGACCGGTAGTCCAGTGGTAGTGCATTTGCCTAGCATGGGAGAGATCCTGGGTTAGACCCCAGCCCAATAAATAAACAAACAAGCAAATATACATACATGCATGCATATTTATTAGCCAGGCATAGTGGTGGGTCTCTATAGTCCCAGTTACTAGAGAGGCTGAGTCAGAAGGATCCCTTGAGCCCATGAATTTGAGACTAGCCTGGTCAACACAGCAAGACGGGGGGGGGGGGGATGCAGTTTATTTTTTTTATTAAGAAATTCATTTGTTGAACAATCAAACATGCTTCTAACGAAAAATATAAGACCTCATTTTAAAAATAAATAAATAAAGATTTAGGGCTGGAGCAGTGGTTCAATGGTTAGAGCGCTTGCCTGGCATGTGCAAGGACCCGGGTTCAAACCCCAGTACCACATACACAACTAAGTGCTGGAGAAACAAAGGCCAGATGAAAAAATAAAGTTGATTCTCTTTTTAAAAATAAAATAAAGATTTTATGTGCATATAAACAAATAGACCTATATAAATTTCTACCAAAGTGAAAGAAAAGGTAAATGCTACCTGCAGTTTCTGAAGTTACTCCAACCGAAACCTTAACCGCCACTTGAAGCATTGACAACTGCCATTGACCATACTTGGCCTCATGCTGCTGT
The DNA here is from genome assembly GCA_004027875.1 of Aplodontia rufa. Classification (NCBI taxonomy): domain Eukaryota; kingdom Metazoa; phylum Chordata; class Mammalia; order Rodentia; family Aplodontiidae; genus Aplodontia; species Aplodontia rufa. The sequence continues at coordinate 43,688 of PVKS010012501.1, forward strand.
AAAAGACATGTGGCACTTTCTGGGCACTCATCATCATTTTGAACATCTTTCTAATGTTGGAGGATTTCCCACCTCACAATTTCTTCCCAGACAGAGCCAGAATTTGCTTTGCCCTTCTCCCATGCAGTTGGGGTGCAGGTAGCTGACCTTGCTGTGCCAGTAGCCACAGCCTTTAGAGACCTTGATTCTGACAGCAACGTCACCAATCAGCTGCTGCACAGAAGCCACTTCCAGCTGTGGGAGGCACTGATGGCAGAGGTTCTGGCATCAAGTACCCAGCTGTGTGGGCTGTGCCAAGCCCAGGTGGCAGTGGGTCATTCCCATGGTTTTGTAGGCACAGTGGGGCATGTATTTCCTGACTGTGTATCCTCCAAGTTAATTCCAAGGCCCTTTGAAGACCTTGTGAGTTTTTTGTTGTTGTTGTTGTTGTTGTTAATTAGATTCCATTTTCTACTTAAACTGAACTTGTCTCCTGTTCACTGATAGAGACTTGTACTGATAAATCAATTCATCACCCCCAAATTATATACTGTACATGTGCTATAAATACCAGAGTACCACTCTCATTGGATATGCATGTATTGCGTTCTTTTGTTCTAGTTAGTGTGACAGAAATACAGAAGAGAGGTCTCTTTGCTAAAGAAGTTCAAAGTGTATCTGGGGAATTGCAAAGTAGCACCAAAAAACCAAAGCCTTCAATTGTGCACCACTCCACACAAGCCCACTTCCAAGCAGCCTGGGAAGTGCCTAGTGCCTGCCATGAGGACACTGTTGTCCCAGCAGAGCAACCACAGGAGGCCATTGTGTCACTTTACCCTCTCACCCTTGCCACAATCTGTGGGCCCAAGGAAGTGAGCCCAGCTGGGATGGAAGATCTCCGGGTCACTCTCAGATATGCTCTAGAACCCTAGCACCTCTGTGTGACAATTATTTATTCTCTCAGGAACTGACCAATAATGGTTTATGACCACTGTCATTAAGGAATGTACATCAAGATCCCCTAACTCACAACTGCACGAAGAGAACCAATGATATTTGTAAACAATATTATTTAGGAAAACTTGCTTATTTCCTCTTTCTGATAGATGTGGATTAAGGATAAACTTGACTACAAAACCACAGAGTCAATTTGTGCTTCAGATTAAAAGTAGATAAAGTACTAATAGTTAATACTTATTGAATGTTCACTGTCAGGGACTATCTGCTCTAAGTGGTCTGTACGTATTCTTAGTCCTCAGAGCTCTTACCCCATTGTTCTAAGCCAGTTAAACAGTTTGTTGGAGGTGAATAACAGATTAGGGACAGAAAGGGCTAGTGAATCTAGGCAGTGGGGGTCCAGAGCACATGCACTCTCTATGCTAACTGCCTCTCTACACAGGTGGCTTCATGGGGCAGGCATTGTGGCCCACACCTGCAATCTCAGCAACTCAGGAGACTGAGACAAGAGGATCACAAGTTCCAGGCCAGCATCAGCAACTTAGTGAGGGCCTAAGCAACTTAATGAGATCTTGTCTCAAATCAAAAGTAAAGAGGGATAGGGATGTAACTCAGTGGTTCAGTACCCCTGGGTTCAATCCCCAGTAACACACACACACACACACACAAAAAAAGAGAAAACAGATACACACAGGAGTGAGAATGGAAAGGATCACAATTACTGCAGGTTGTTATTAGATACACAGTTTAGGATAGTAATCTAGTTTTCTACATTTACATATTTCATAATAATGAAACAATTTATATGAAAATAAGTGTTCCCTATTTAGCAGCAACAAAATAGATAAAGTAGTTGGTAGTTACGCAGTTACTTAGTATACTCTATCTTTCTCTTTGTATATTTCATAATATTGACACAATGTAAATGAAAATAAAATCATGCTCTGTTTAGCAGCACAAAATAGATAACCAATCTGCACAAGTGGGTGAAGACAGACTTTTATGGAATAAATAACACTTAGGCTGGGTCTTAAAAAGTAATTGGAGGGGCTGGAGCAGTGGCTTGGTGGTTACAGCACTTCCTGGCATGCATGAGGACATGAGTTCAAACCCCAGCACCATGTACCCAATGAAGTGTCAGAGCAACCAAAGTCAAATGAAAAACTAAAAAAAAATTGATTCTCTCTTTCTCTCTCTCTCTCTCACTGTCCCTCTCTTCTTAAAAAAAAAAAAAAAGTAATTAGAAAGTGGATAAAGGGCCATTCTGGGCAAAGGACTTCCATGCAGAGAGAACATCAAGAGCTATAATGGTGACACGTGAGTCCTGTGGCGTGCTTTCCCAAATTACAAATGGCAGGACTTGAAGGAAGTGGCTAGAGGCCAGGGGGTCTGGGAATAAGCATAGTCCAGATCCTAAAGAAAATAAATGTTATTTTAAGGAGTTTGAGGTTATCGCAGAAGCCAGAGATCACACTGTGGCAGAAAGTGGGACACATGTGGCCTGAGCCTATGTTTGCTTACGGTCCCCTATGTGTGCATATCCATGCCTGGTGTTTAAACTTAAATTAGTTAACTCTATTCAAAATATGACAGCTTTCATAAAAAATTCCAAATTCTCAACTTCTTTTGAGAAATCAAAAGCTATAAAGATGGAAGGCTCCTCACATGGGAAGGGCAGCTCAGTCTGCCACACCCAGAGCTTTGCTCCAAGAGGCCTGTGGTTTTTGTCCCTTGTTCTTTCTTAATTTGAGGAGTGATATGATTGTATTTACACTTTATTTTATTTTTATTTTTTTTAAGAGAGAAGGACAGTGAGAGAGAGAGAGACAGAGAATCGTTTTTTTTTTTTTTAAAGAGAGAGGGACAGTGAGAGAGACAGAAAGGAAGAAACAACTTTATTTAGTTTTTCACATGGCCTTAGTTGCTCTAACACTTAGTTGTGTATGTGGTGCTGGGGTTTGAACCTGGGTCCTTGAGCTTGCCAGGCAAGCACCGAAACCACTGAGCCACTGCTCAAGCCCCAGAGAATCAATTTTTATTGAGTTTTCACGTGGCTTTCGTTGCTCTGACACTTAGTTGTGTATGTGGGTTGCTGGGGTTTGAACTCATGTGCTTGGGCATGCAGGGAAGTGCCATAACCACCAAGCCACCGCTCCAGCCCCTATTTTTTATTCATTTTAGTTTTTTTCAATTTTATTTTATTTCTACTGGTGCATTATAGTGGTGCATAATGATGGGATTTGCTATCACAGTTTCATGGATGCACAGAATACAGAAATACGATTTGGTCAGTATTGGCACCCCCTCCCCCAGCACTCCCCTACCTACCTCCTCCAGTCCCCTGGTCCCTTGCATCTCTTTGTGGGTCATATATTTTTCTAATATTTCTAACTATAGTGACATAATTCTTATACCTATGAAGAACATCTTTAATATACATGACAATAGTGTATACAATGACATAAAAGCTTGAAGGGTACTTGTTCTAACTCAGTTCTAGCATTTCCCCTTCTCCTCCCTCCCACCCCTTTTTCTTTTTAGCTATATTTGACAATAGGATTAAACATTTACATTTTTGTAAAGACTTGCAGTATAGCTTATTCTAATTCAGTCCCCAGCAACCCCAACCCCTTCTCCTTTCTCTTTCCTCTACTGACTTTTCTGTTATTTACTAAATGACTTTTTTTTTTGTTTTGTTAGTGACTCCTTGAATTATATATTGATGAGATTCACTAGGGCATGTTCATATTGGACTTGAGCAAGTTAAGTCTGATTCCTTTCATTAACTTTCCCAATTTAATTCCTCCTCCCTCCATTTTGTGTGTGTTACTGGCGATTAAACCCAGGGCCTGTGTATGCTGGGCAAGTACTCTACCACTGAGTTACATCACCAACCCTTTTTATGTATTTTATTTTTACACAGGGTCTCATTAAGTTGCTGAAAGTGACCCCGAACTTGCAGTTCTTCGCCTCAGCCTCACTGGGATTACATGCATGGGCTCCTGTATGCAGCACATTTTTTCAGTGGCAGAAAGTACATTTACACCTTATTGTGCCACCACTATCACCTTCTGCCCCAGTCACTTTTCATGTTGCAATACTGAAACTACCTATTACATGTTAATTCTCTTTCCCCTCCCCCATGGGCTAGCAACCACCCTTCCATCTAAGCTTTGGTTGTTCCTATTTTTTGTGGTGCTGAGGATCAAAGCCAGGGCCTCATGCAAGCTCTCTATCACTGAGCCCATCCCCAGGCCTAAGTTTGGCTATTAAGGTATGCAACTCTAAGCCGAGTTGATCCACTCAGTTTTATCAACAGACATGACTAGCTTTGCTAAAACGTCCTCAAAACAACCCAGTCTCTTTTCTTTTCTTTCTTTTTTGTTGGAGACAGGCCCTCCTCACCACATTGGTGAGGCTGAGCCTGGAGCTCAGCTTCCCAAGTAGCTGGGATTACCCTCTTTCATTCACAGTTTAACACCTAGGGATTTATTCTTTGAAAGGACATCTGGAAAAGACTTCCCTCCGATGGGTGACTCAAGCCTGTGATCCCCTGATTCCAGAGTCTGAAGCATGAAGATTACAAGTTCAAGGTCTGCCTGGGCAAATTAGTGAGACCCTGTCCCAAAATAAAAAAATAAAAAGGCCTGTGGCCTGTAGCCCAGTGGTAAAGCGCCTCAGAGTGGTACAAAACAAACAAAAGCACAATATTTTCCCACAACCAACAGTTTTTAAATTGTAAGAACACTGAAAATAGGTTGAGCTGTTCCTGTGGTAACCATGTCAAAACAACACAATGTGATTTCCACCCAGGGTTAGCAAAGAAGGTGAGGAGCTAAAGCAACATTCCCTTGGACTGGGGAGCTTGAGCTGGAGGTGCAGGGCAGCTCTTCTGAGTGCTTGCCTAGCATGCATGAGGCCCTCAGTTCTACCCTCAGCTCCTCAAAAACCAGCCTCCACCAGGAGGCTGAGGTGGGAGGATCACTTGAGCCCAGGAGTTTGAGACCAGCCTGGGCTATGTGGCGAGACCCCATCGCAAAATCATTCATCTTTTCTCAATGTTTAAGAATGCTACCTTTGTTGTAGGCTACATTTCCATCCATAGTTGGAAGTATTTGTATTGGTTAATCTGCCTAGCCACGCACCAGCATGACAGCGTTTTAACTACAGTAGTTTTTATCTTTATAGTGATTTTATCTTTTATAATATTTAATATGTCCTCTTCTGTTGCTCTTGATTTTTGCTGCTCTTGATGTTCTCAGATTCCTAGCTTATTTATTTTTCTATATGAAATCTAGGATTGAGTTCCAGGAAAAACTTCGCTGGCAATTTTTTATTGGGATTACATTAAATATATGTATTAACCTGGGAACATTTGACATATTTATGATGTTGATAAATCCTATCCAAGATCAGGGAATATCTTTCTTTCTTTCTTTTTCCAATCTTACTTCTGTGATTTTTCAATACTGTTCAAAACTCTTCCTCATGTCGGCTTTGTGCATGATATTTTAAAGTACTGCGATCTCATCCTCTGCGTGACTACGTCAAATGAGTGTGATCTGTCATACTGGCAACTCTTTGAGGAGAGGGGAGGAAGGGGACCAACAGAGATGTAAACAGAAGAAGAAGATTTCGCATGTTTATATTACTGACATTGCTATTATATAGGACTCATGGAAGCACCATCTTTAGGGACTGGAGTGGTGGTTCAGCAGTGGAGCGCTTGCCTGGCATGTGTGGGACCCAGGTTCAAGCTCCAGCACCACATACACAACCAAGTGGCGGAGGGAGGAGCAAAACCCAGATGAAGAAATAAAGTTGACTCTCCTTCTCTCTCTATCTCTCTATCTCTCTCCCCTATCTAAAAAAGAAAGAAAGAAACCATTGTCTTTAGGCAGCTTATTTGGACAGTATCACAAACATAACATGAGATGGGAAATGGCCTAGAGATGAATTTGGGGATCTCACGCATAGCAGGATTTTGGAATTAAATTATTTTATTTTTTACTTCCTTCAGAGACTTCTGACTTAGTTTAGATACCTCATCTGTTCCATGAGCTAATTCCAGAAGGAGCCAAAGCAGGAACAGCAAGTTTCAGGAAAGAGGTGTCACAACAGTAGAAGTGGTAGAAACAGGACAGCCTGATCCACCCTGGAGCCCCCTCTCCGGAGAGACGGCTGCCCCCATGGGACTCCAGGCTTGGAATAATAGAGAGAATGAGGAATGTGGAAGCATAGGGGACAGGAAGCAGCTCCTTTCTTTTCTGAAATCCTTCCAGTTCCTTTTCACCTCTGAGAACAAATGTTTATTAAGTAGGGCCAGCAGCAATCTTGTGTTAATATTGTTCAATTATCTTCCTGTTGTCACAGCCTCTTCTGTGACCTTAAACTACCCACAGTTGGCTGAAATAAAAGACCTCTTTCAGGTTTCCCATGCTCTGCCTCTTTCCTGGCACCCTCCTTTGCTCTTCAAACACCCCAGGGCCTCCTTACTGCAGAGTACAACAACACACCTGTAACAGAGGGATGCGGTGTGCAACCATGGAGCTTTGGGCAGGAAATATTGTTGAGAGAAAACAATCAAAATACACAAGTGAACAGTGGTAGAGGGTTGTCTCACTTGTACAAGGCTCTGGCTTCAATGCCTAGAGCCACAAAAACAAAAGAAGTGTTTGCTACCCTTGATCTAAGAAAAGAGAAGACAGGGGGACGTTTGGACTAAAAATAAACAATATGAGGGGCTGGAGCAGTGGCTCAGCAGTTCGGTGCTTACCTTGCATGTGCTAGTATGTGGGTTAGAACTCCAGCATCACACATACAACTGTCAGGGAAACAAAAACTAGATGAAAAAATAAATAAAATCCATTCCCATTCTCTCTCTCCCTTTCTCTTTAAAAAAGAAATAAAAAGGGGACTGAAGCGGTGACTCGGCAGTAGCAGTGCTTGCCTGGCATGCGCGAGGACGCAGGTTCAAACCCCAGCACCCGGCATGCACGAGGACGCAGGTTCAAACCCCAGCACCCGGCATGCGCGAGGACGCAGGTTCAAACCCCAGCACCCGGCATGCGCGAGGACGCAGGTTCAAACCCCAGCACCCGGCATGCGCGAGGACGCAGGTTCAAACCCCAGCACCCGGCATGCGCGAGGACGCAGGTTCAAACCCCAGCACCCGGCATGCGCAAGGACGCAGGTTCAAACCCCAGCACCACGCACACAACAAAGTGTCGGAGCAACAACAACCACATGAAAAACTACATAAAATTGATTCTTTATCTCTCTCTCTCACTGTCCCCCTCTCTCTTTAAAAAAAATAAAATAAAATAAATAAATGAACAGTGGAGGGGTTGGGGATGCAGCTCAGTGGCAGAGTGCATGCTTAGCATGTGGAAGGCCATGGGCTTAAAACCCAGCACCCCAAACAAACAACAGCACCTGTCCTTATCCCTGGCCTCCCCTCTTTCTGCCAGGCCAGCCTGCTAACACCATGTCATATGTGGCATGTGGGCCCCCCCGATCAGTGTCCCAAGGGCTATAAGGACTGCACAGGGGTCCAGGTGCATTTTGTCCTGAGAATGTCAGCAGATTCTCCAAGTGGTGCTTTGGATTTCCCCAGTCCATCTGCCTGGCCAGTGACTGGAAAGCAACTAATTGAGTGAAGAGATATCCTTATTTGTGGTTCTGTTACAGTGATGAAATTTACAACCACAAGAAGATATGAACACCATCTTAAAGTAGATTACAAAACCAAAGCAGACGGTGAGATCATCTTTCACCTTCATGACAAAGGAGGAACTGAAAAAGCAATTTATATGTTGGATGGGTGTTTGCATTTGTTTCTTTATTGATACTGTTAGAAAGTATTTCTGGCAGAGACACCTAAAGAATCAAACCTTTCTTTAAAGTCATGACAGAACACCAGTGAGGGAATACAAATAATGTGAATTTGTGAATTATTATTTATCTCTCCATAAACACAATTCCTATATATTCATGTTATTTGGATTCATTGCTGATCTTTCTATTCTAACATTTTATATTTCCTATGTGCTTTTCTTGGCTTTTCTCTCAGTTGACTGTAATGTGGTTTTAGGTAGTTTACTCAGAAAACCGTATGCTGTCTCAGTCAAAATACAGGTACACTAAAAATATGTAACCTAACTTCAGGACATATGTATAAGATGTATATGAAACAAAAATGAATTTATTGTTTAAGTTTAGGTTGTATTCCAAGGTAATGCATTATATATATGCAAATAAAGAAAATGAAAACAAATATGAAACATTTCTGGTACCAAATATTTTGTATAAAGGATATTCATAGTCACTCATAAAAGTATCTAAATTAATTTGATTTTAAATTGCTTTGAACCATTTATAAAATAGCTTTTCTGACATTCATAAACTCCTCCTGCTGCCCAGCTAGTTGTTTTAGTAATATTTTTAAATAAGAACTACTCTCCCTGATATTTAGGTAGCTTTTCCTTCAAAGCATACAGCAATAGATTTCTATTGGCATATGTTAAGGAACATAGAAGTCATATAGAACTCAGACAAAATGTATTAAAAAATTCTTACCTGTCTTTACCTCATGAATTTTTTTACTATCTTTAAAAAGGTCTTCTACCCCTTTGATTCAGTCTTCAACAAGAATATTATATACTTTCCATAGAATTAAGAATGTTATTTAATATTTAACATAATTCTAAGACTTGGATATTAGGGTTTTGCAAGAAGAAACAGAATCAATACTGTGTGTGAGTATGTATGTTTGAGTGTGTATGTGTGTAAAGCAATTAATTTTAAGGAATTGATAACCGACTCATGATTCTGCAGATTGTAGAACCCAAAGTGCATAGGGCAACTCAGAAGCTGAAAACCCAAGTATGTGCTTATATTATAGTATTGATCTGAAAATTATAGGGAAAATAGACTATCTGGAAACTCCGGTAATATTTTTGTTATAATCTTGAGGTTGAATTCCTTTTCCCTCATACAGATACTATCTCATGTATAAAATACCTTCACATCATTATCTACTCTAGCAATTATAAAAAGAAAAAAAAATTGAGCACTATAGTGCATCCAAGTTGACACATAAAATTGGATCATAATAATCTGTTCAGCAAAATATCAGGGTAAGTATAGGCCAGTACTTTGAAAAACTATAACTGCCAGAAATATATAAAATATGTATATGGTGAAAATACTTTATTTAGGAAAAATAATAACCATTGTAATGGCCAAAAAAGCATTGAAAAAGACAACCTAATAATACATCAACAAGTAATGAAAAATAAACTATGATACCTCCATACAGCAAATTAAAAAATATATAAAATATGTATATGGTGAAAATACTTTATTTAGGAAAAATAATAACCATTGTAATGGCCAAAAAAGCATTGAAAAAGACAACCTAATAATACATCAACAAGTAATGAAAAATAAACTATGATACCTCCATTCAGCAAATTAAAAAGTGCCTGTTTGATGAATCCCTTCTGCAGAAAAAAAATGCAAACCAGGACATGATATTTTTTAAAGGATAGGTTTTCAATTATCAGTCATCATGACAGTTACAAAGGTGATACATCATATTTGGAAAAAAATTTTTTTTATGTTACTAACTCAATTGGCTAGCCAGGCCAACAAAAAGAGGAAGTTATTCTTAATTTAGGGTAGTTCCAATAGTACATTGTGTTTCAAAATTATGACTCACATTGTAGATGTAAATGTCAAAGTGAAATAATAAAGTTTTAAGAAGATTGCTCATAATTACATCTTCATGAATTTGAAGTGAGAAAAGAACTTACCATAACTGAAATGAATACAAAGTTAGACAGCTAATAGTACATATTTTGTTCATTGCAAGACAGGTAAGGTGAACGTCAGCCTGTGAGAATGTAATTGCA
>PVKS010012502.1:0-53557 GCA_004027875.1 Aplodontia rufa
TTTCCCTTGTTAGATTAATTCCCAAGTATTTTATTTTTTTCGAAGCTATTTTGAAATGGACTGTATTCCTGAGTTCTTCTTCAGTCCTGTTATTATTGGTATATAGGAAAGCTATTGATTTATGCATGTTGATCTTGTATCCTGCCACTTTGCTAAATCTATTTATGAGTTCGAGCAGTTTATTGATGGAGTTTTTTGGATCTTCCAGATACAGGATCATGTCATCAGCAAATAGAGTTTGACTTCCTCTCTTCCTATTTTTATCCCTTTGATTTCTTTCTCTTGCCTAATTGCTCCAGCTAGGGTCTCAAGAACAATATTGAATAAAAGAGGTGAGAGCGGACATCCTTGTCTTGTTCCCAACTTTAGTGGAAATTAATAGCCCCTATTTCATTGAGGGTATGAGGTCTAAATGAAACAGTGTGAGAAGCCACTGGGAAGATCACCTACTATGGTGTGCAATGCATAAGTGCTAGCTGTTTATGTTACTTACAATCACTGTTGATTTTCTCAGTAAAACATTTCTTGATACTGCTTGGGTAAAACAAAAACAAAAACAAAAACACTGTCAGAGTCTCATCCCAAATTTGGAAAGGTCTGCAATGCAAATCTGTGCCATTCCCCAGAACATGCATACTGACCACATTATCGTGCAGATGCTGAATGCTCATGCATGCAGCATGTTGGTGTGGTTATGTGGCATGTTGTCATGACTGTCTCTTGGCATTACCTGTGGGTATAAACTTAAAAGGAAGTCTCAACAAAAATAAGTACTCAAAAGGCTCCATATTCCAAGAAATAAATAAAACCTGACTAGGTAGACTAAATGGGACATATAGAAAGAATTAGGTCAAGAGAGACTTTGTACACAGAAGTGTGTGTTTGTGTGGCTAATTTGTTGGATTAGCATTTCCTTGCAATTTATGGTGTTTTCCAGCTGGTTTGGAGAAATAGAAAATTTAGGGCCAAAATATTCAGTAAGTTTCCTAATGAAAGGCATTAAACAATAGCTGCTCTGGCTTTCTGTAAACAAATATGTTTTAGCTGATATCCAAAAAAGGAGGCAACTCTCTTTCTGTTCCATATTTATGGATCTATAGGCCAAAACTAGGGTGTGTGCCTCCAGACTCCCATGATATTCTTCTCTCCCTTTGCCATGTTAGAACAAGAGCAGCAATGAACTCTAAGAAACATTCCTAAAAAGTAACCTCTGAAAAGCAAGCAATGGACACTTTTATACACAAAAGTATAGAAGATACAAATTGCCCACAGGTAAAGGGGTAAATGTCCAAATTCCTCCCATCTAGAAAATAAGACAAAGAACTGGAAAGCTTTGATGTTTAGCAGACTCTGGACCCAAATCAGATTCATTGGATGATATAATCCAATTAGAAGTCAGTATATTTAACTGACCATTGAGCAGAGGTCTCCATTGCAGGGGCCAACCTCACAGTGACAGCTTGTTTCTTCATCCAGAGTCTGCACAAAGAAAACTGAAAAGAAGGGACTCCACAGCTCAATTGTTCCTGGGCATCAGCTTTTAGGGGCTGTCTAGAATGTCCAATTGAGGTATTCCTAGGCACAGAAAAGTTAAAATGGCCTTCAGCTACCTCCACTTCTCAGGCTATGAATTTCTATGAACTGTAATTACCCAGAACAAAACAACCTGCAGGATATGCAATAATGACTCATCTTTCAGCATAACATTAACCAAAATGAAACCATAAGACAACTTTTTAGTGGTAAATCCTATGACTGGGATGCTGGTAGGTTCTTGGTGTCTCAGCATTTCAATGTATGATAACATCTGCTCTATAACAACAGAATCTAAGAGGATTCCAAAGTTCGCCTCCCCTGGTATACATGCCCTGCATGATCCCCTTCCTCAGAGAATGGCAGGGCCTATGAATATAGTGGGTTAATTATTCCCTTAATTGGGTTATAGCCTCTGAGATTCCATTGTAATACAATACAGATTCTCCTGCTCTCTTTGAAGAGCAAGTCACCCTGTTATGAGATAGCCATATAGCTTACGGCCTGTAGGTCCTCTAGTCACTACAACTCTTAACTGAAAGCAAGTGGAAAGTAGGACCTCATTTCCCACAGCCACAATAAACCCAATTCTTCCAATAACATGAATGAGCTTGGAAGATAACTCTGAGGTACGGATGAAAACACAACCTAGTTGATCCTTGCTTTGTCAAACCGTAATATCCAATTAAGCATGGACTTCAGATTAAAGGAAACAGTGAAAGGATTAACAACTGTTACTTTAAGTCACTAAGTGTGCAGTGGCTTGTTATGCAGCAGTAAAACACAAATATGTTCTCATTTACCAATTGGGTGGCCTCAGGAAGGCTAAATAACTCTCTGAACCTCAGCTTCTTCATTCCTCTAACATGAATCATAAATATATCTGATGCTCAATGGTTCTTCTGTGTTTGAAGGAAGGATGATAAGAGATACTATTTGTGAAAATATTTTGAATGTTTTAAAGTAGCAAGAAAGCATGTGATGATATGAAATAAAATCTTTTGAGACCTGTGAAAATCCAAGGGTCATGATGCACTCAAGGCAGGACCTTAAACTCCACTTCTAGCATTTCAAACTAGATTTAAATGATTAAACCTCTATGTTCTCGTGACCTGTCTCCAAAGCAAACACCAATGGAAGCTTGGTTCATCCAGGGTGTGACCATGGAGGAACTTCCTATTTCGCAGAAACTGGCAGAGTTTCCACCCTTAAGTGATCTGCTTATCCAAACTACACATTTCTGGTACTAAATGCTAAGTATAATGGATAACAAAGCTAACAAACCCAGGTTCTCTTCTTACTTCAGTTAAAGTGCCTTGAAGATTCACATAAGAAATGAACAGTTACCATGCAAATGTTGCACCTGATATGAGGCAGCCAATGAGTGAGCAGAGAGAGCAGGGAATAGGAGCACCTGCCTGCCATGGGGATGTGCAGAAAGGCATACTAGAGGAAGATGGGCTTGCAATGAATAGTAAAGGATAATCAGGGGTAATCAAGATGATGAGGCAGGGGACCGGGGAATAGGCATTTCATGGGAAACAAATGGTTTAAAAATCCAGAGGCTTGAGAGCATGATCCTCAAAGGGAGCACATTAATGCCATCTGGCTTTATAAAATGGAATAGAAAGGCACATGATAATATCAGAGTTGAGTATTAGGGCAAGACTAGACCACGAAGGATATTATGTTTTATTGAAGAGTCTGATATTTACTTTGTAAAGAGATCTGGTTTGCATTTAAACAGATTGGCACTATAGAAAGTAACTTAGGCATCAGTGTGGATAACTGGTTGGAAAGAGGAAAGAATCCAATTTGAAGGTAATTTGAGTAATCTACCTATGAACATATAAAAACAACATCAGTGCAGAGTAAAAGAGAGGTGAATTTAAGAGCAAGCAAGAAAATGATTTATAAATCAGGACTTAATTGGCCAGAATTATTCTGAGAGAGAAAAAGGTCATGGTTCCATCCAGGATTTCTACTCTGAGTAACTAGATAACTGCAGTGAGTACTCCAAGTCTCAACCTGATAGAACAAAGAGAATTTAGATAAGGACTTCAGGAACTTCTCAAAGCTGGTTGGAGATAGGAGGAATAACTGTTAACATAAGAAATATTATGCCATAGATCCACTGAAGAGAATGATACCAGGGATTTTTCCTCAGTAATAAACAAGTGGATTAGACAAGAACAGTGCTTTCTGGGACTAGAAGGCAGTGGTTATGCCTTTGGATATCTCGAATGTCCAGGTACACAGATATTCAAATGAATTGCAATCAGTTTCTTAATAGGTAGGTTCTGTCTTGCTGCAAACTCATTGTATGTGTGTGGAAGGCAAGAACAGGTATGTTGATTCACCAGCTTCTCAGCCCAAGATTTAAAGGTAACCATATCTTGGATCAGTATATACACACATTTTTAAAAGGAATTATAAAATGTCTCAGATAACAAAAGGAATTTCAGTCCTCAGAAGTTAATCTTGTAGTAAATGACGGAAGAGTGGCCAAGCTCAGAAGGGTTGTCAACATTATTTTTTTCATTCCAATTTTAGAACCACGTCATTCAAAATGATGTTTTCAATTATTCCTGCTTAAATTGAATTTTGCCTGAAAATAAATATACTACACCACTTTTAGTGCGAACACCCTGTAAAAGGCACTGAGAATGTGGAATCGATTTTTAGATTGTGCACGAGACCTTGTGTTCACCAAATCATACCACTCCTTTTAAAATATATCTCCAGTTGGTCACCTGCTGGGGAGTATTGCTTCTTTATTATTGATCTTTCTACACCTACCAGTGCTAACATGAATCCACTTTTCTCTGTATTCATTACTGTTTTTGAATACATATCTGTCCCCATATCTACTTTTCTGATGGGATATTTTATCTCTATCCAGTGTTCATTAGATTAAACCCAACCTGGTGCTTTACTAACTTATCCAAAATACATGATATGGTACTATCATCATGACTAATCAACTAGTCATTGTTCATTACTCTCTAAGCGATAAGCAAAAGAGTAAATTACTGCAACCAGAAAGGAAATGTTTTCTATTATAACTTTCTTCTTCTCTTGACACGTAGAAATCAGTGGTTGCTGTCCTTTTCTCTTCCTTGCCCACTAAAGTTGAGGGAAGGTAGCATGATAACGGAAATGTTCTTGGATTTGGAATAGCAGAGTTTCAGTTCACACAGATTGCGTGGTGAGAGACTATATTATGGGCTAGTATAAAAAACAGCAAGGCAGCATGAGAGGGTGTTATGAGAAAGGAAACAGGAGGCCTGCCACACTTATCCATAAAGGTGAATACAGTGGAATGAGCAAGTGGGTTAGTACCTTAGAGAGTCAGACCTAAGATAGACTCAGATTTTATGAAATGGATAATGTAATAACAGCTGACACTGTTCCAGAATAATATCTGTTACACTTCAACCTTTTACGTGGTTCTCAAATCATTTTGACTGATGGAATTAATGCAAGGAACCACACAGGGAGCTCAACTTTGCAACTCTAGAAACTGTGCAACCAAGAGTAACTAGGATTTTGATTTTGCATCAACAATGAGGAAACACAGGCTGTGGTCTCTTGCAAAAGTTTGTTTGCAACTTTTCTCTCTTTGCTATAATCCCATTTTTCACTAACTCAACGCAAGCCAGTCAGCAGGAACTTGCTCCCCAAATCACTACTGATTTGACTTTCAGCTGAGGATTCTACATCATTTATTCTGTACACTAGTTTACCACCAAAGCCTTGCCTAGGTTTCTTTATTAGACAAATGGTAGAATGTCTTTGGTTAGGTGTAGGGAGAGGGGTTGGTTACAAAGAAGTTAGGTAATCAATTGATGCTCCATCTACAAAATGTATAAATTCTAGAGTGTTCCCCACCTGGATTCTCTGTCAATCTATAATTAATCACTCTCTTTCTTACAGTCCCCAAACTTAAGAACTTCGCTTTGTGTCCTAGAATGTTTTTATGTTTTCTATACTTCTGTCATTTCTTTTTCCAACTTTGTTTTTGGTAGGGGTGGGTAGTTTCTCTTTTCTTTAGAAACTAAACACAACCTGGCTTCAGATGTCTTGGACTCTCCTCCATAAGCTTTCTTTCCAGTTCTGGACAAAGGGAGGCCATGTTACCAAGCTCAGTTTACATAACTTCATTTGACAAATATGATGCAGGCCAAAAACTTAACATTTCACAATACAAACTTTTTATGAAGCAGCTTTATGTTTCAAACACAATACAGCATTCAAAGAGCATGTGATCATCCAACCACCTCCCCAAGTCCCAAGGGTACAGTTAAAAATATATGGGCTGAAACAAAGCTCCTCCTTATAAGAGCATCCAATCCTCTGTTCTTCCAGGATGCCTTCCTCTTCCCTCTTGTGTTCTCCGGGTGGCCAGGCTCATACCCTTGGAGATTCACTTCACCACCACTCCCAGGAACTGGGGGAAAACCCCTCCTTTGATCTGAGAATGAGTGTACCAAAATTCCTCTCCAGGGCAGCAGTATTGTGACAGAATGGCCATTATCTCAGATGAGATAATGAATGAGAAAATGCTTTGTGAACCATAAAATCTTAACTGTTGGTGATTGTTTTATTATTGTTAGTAATTTATGTATTAGTATTGTTATTACTAGTAATAAAATGAATCACTAGGCTTCCTGTTCTAGAGTTCCAATTCAGGGTACAATGTCTCAGAAAGGTATGGTATAAAAAGCTGTAAGAAACACAGGGAAGAGAGATGTTATCCATCACTGTTCTAGTTTCCAGAAAAAGAAGCCTTGTTTATGAGAGCCCACCAAGATCTCAGCTGAGTCTAAAAGTAAACTTCCCACTGCTAAAAATATTCCTTGGGGTCATTGATGACATGCCCACGTGTCCATACTGCAGAAGGATAGTTGCTGCTGAGGGTCCCAATAATTCCGCTGTGAAGAATTTTCTCCCCAGCCCTGAAAAAATGGTTTAAGGATGTGGTCATTTTCCCCTCACCCCTCCATCCACTTCCTCATGGCTCTTTCTCAGACCCCTCCCCCTAAAGTTTCCTAACCAACTCCTCATAACTTGGAATTACCCAAAAATAAAAAAGAGAGGGAAAGATTATGATTCAAGTGAAAATCTGAGTAAGCAAACGCATTTGGCACTGAGAGCCATGGAAAGTGGAGTCTGCAGCCAGAGGTGGTTACCCGACTCTGCCCATAATTCTACACAGACAACTACATGCAGTGATCGTGGTGGGTTCAGATGAGAGTAATGGGAAGCACTCTAGAATTTTTACTTTTGAGTATTTTTCAATAAATAAGTCCATTTAAGCTCCAATGGAACAGATTGCCAACTACTTTCTCAACCAGGCCTTTAAAAAGAAAGAAATAAAAAAAGGATAATTTATAATGATCAAAGATAAACTAAAATATTAGTCTGGAAGAAATACAATTTCAGGTTTAGAAGTTGGTTTTATGAGGGAGATAATCCTCTCCTCTTTTTTCCAGGCCTATAAATGCAATTTTTATTTTATTTTTGCCCCAGCCCAGGGGTTGCTACAAAGACTGAACATGAGGAAGATTATTTCATTTCTTTTCCAGGGGGTACTTGGCAATAACATTTTGCAGACCCACCTTGTGCTATTTAGGAGCATAACTTGGAAACACCCTGCCAGCTGCTGCTAATCAGTGGATCTGATCTTTTACGTTTTTAGTCTAAAGAAGACCTGACCCTTTTCTATCTGGGGACAATCTGAGCTTGGTCAGTGTCTGTCATTGTGTCTTATTCTCGTTATCAACAATTAACACAAAGAACAGAAAGGATCATGGCTATTTCAGCCTTATGGAAAGACTAATTTTTTAAAATTCCAATTAGAATATGAAAGTTGATACCAAACTACTCATATTAAAGTCGTAGGCCACTCTGAAATATATCCAGTACAAACAATAAATCTGATTTGTAGCATTGTGCTCAAATTCTCCTTTGCACTTCAGATGGTTTCATAAGTGACCATTCTGGAACAGGAAGAGGGAAGCCACTCAGATGTTCAGTTTCACATGGTTATCCACCAACATCATGAGAGTCCATTTATGAAAACTCTTCATGTAAATATTGGGCCACATTTTTACCTCCAGTTGGAAACTGCTGTAACAGTAGAAAAGCTTAGCTATACATGATTTACTCTACTGCCTAAAAGAATATAAATAAGAAAAAATGGCATCAACCACTAAAATTTTCACATAAAGACATAATTGACAAGTAGACACAGAGAGACATGAAGATAACCTTTTATTCTAAATTATATTGCCAGCTGTTCTGAAAAACTACTCAGGCGCTCTCCTTGACCCACAGGTAGTAAGTACATATCAATGCCCAAAATGTTTATACAAACGTACGTCAAATAACTTGTCCCACTACAGGAAACAAACACAAACCAAAAAACTCACCTTTCTCATTCAATTTAGAAATACTATATTCTTCAAGGAACCTCCAAACAACAGAGATGTCATATAGCTCAACAAGACAAACATACAATATTTTCCAAGTAATGCTCTTGGTAATGAAGGTGGGTTTGACTTTTATATAATGTAATCTGAGTGTTTTGTGATTAGCCAGCCCTGGCTTGGGGACCCAGTTCTGACTCTGACTGGTAGTATGCCATTGGACAAATTACCTAGCATCTCCAAGCCAGTTTCCTTCCTTGTTAAAAGAAGGATAATTATGATTTCTGTCTCAAAGTCTTGCTAAGATTAAGTGTGTGTGTGTGTGTGTGTGTGTGTGTGTGTGTAGCATTTCAAACAATAAACAATGTTTTGCACATAGTAATCACTCAATAAATGCTAGTTATCATTACTCTTCCCAGACCTTTCTCCTGCTGTATATTGATTTTCTACAGCCATCACTACTGCTTACTGTCGCTTAAAAGCAGCAAAGAACATATTTCTGAGAAAGAGGTCATCTCAAAATAGCCAAGCACATAAAGAAACACTGACTGAGGACCAAAGAACCCAACTGCTTTTGTTGGAGACAGGGAGACATTCATTTTTCAGGAGTCCTAAAGAACTGGAGAAAGTATGTTTGTTAAAAAATGAAATATATTTGTTCTTATTTGGTCTTTGTCCCCAGGTTATGACTCAGTGATCCTAAAACTCATGGAATTCCCTGAGTGATTGCAGTGCCCTTTGTCATTCTCAAGGAGCCCCTTATGATCATCACTCCTGAGTTTATGCTAATTCAGTGACTTAGGATGGATCCCTTAGATAGCAACAGGATGGGGCTGGTCACCAGAGAAGTGATTAGGTGGTTCAAATTTTCAGTCCTTCTCACCAACTTAGGAGAGGTGAGGTCAGAAATTAAGTTCTATAAAAACTCGTAAACAGGGGCTGGATTGGTGGCTTTGTGGTTATGTGCTTGCCTTGCATGCACAAGGATGTGGCTTCAAACCCCAGCACCGTGTACACAACCAAATGTTGGAGCAATGAAAACCAAATGAAAAACTAAATAAAATTGACTCTGTCTTTCTCTCTTGCTGTCTCTCTCTCTCTTTAAAAAAACAAAAACACAAAAACAAAAATAAGAAAACCCTCGTAAACAACAAGATTTGATGAGCTTTTTAGGTTGGTAACTGTGTCCATCTCAAAGGAGGTTGGCACAACCCAACTGCATGGGGACAGAAGCTCCTACACTCAGTACCTGCATGACAACCTCTTTACCTCTTCAGCTGGTTGTTCATCCATATTATTCCTACTTTATATATTCTTTATATTAAATTGCTGTGTAAGTAAATATTTCCCTAAGTTTCGTGATTCTAGCAAAATTATTGGACCCATGGAAAGGGTTGTAAAAACCCCTGGTTAGCTTCTAATCAACGAAACTACAGGTATCCCAGACTTGTAACTGGCATCTGACTTAGTAGTAGTCTCCAAGAAACTGAGCCCTTAATCTGAGAGCTCTGTGCTAACTCCTGGCAACATTAGAATTGAATTGTGGGGCTCCAATTGTTCATGTCTAGAAAGTTGGAAAATTGCTTGATATAGGAGAATAAACACACCCATATGCACACAAACACACACACACACACACACACACAATTTGGTATCAATAACATAATAAATAAGGGAAGTTTTCTCAGTGTACAACACAATTTCCATTGCTTATATTCATTTCTGGTCTTCTTACATGTCTGTAAACGGATTCCAATAATAAGTTTTTTTCCAGAGGGAAAGTAACTTGGTGACCCAGAGAACCGAGAGAAAATTGCTGGAAATTTCAATTCCCCCTCCCCCTTCTGCCACCAAATAAAGATAGCTAAAGTCTAAGCTGGCCTCCCACCTCTGCTAAAAATGGCAGGTATATAATCAACCTCTGAGCATTTTTGGCTTCCTCCAAAGGCCTTTCTAAGAACAGAGGCAGATTCTGAGACTTTTTTACTTGGTGGAGAACCATGCTGCCAACAGACTTTTGAGACCAATACTTCCAAGTTAGAATGGTTAACCAAACTATCAAGGGAGAATTCTAGAAGCAATATCGGAAGTACAGTCCAAGTATGGGCTTTTGAGGCAAACAGATCTGGCTTTAAATCTTAGATTATGCTTCCATTTATTAACTTTTTGATCTTGAGCGAATTGGTTAACTTTTTCTAGCCCATTTCCCCATCTAGTATGACTATTCATCCCAATGTTCCTGGGTCTATCCAAGGGTATACCAGTTGTCTCTTGGTAATTGGTAAAAGCTGTGCTATTACTGTAAAAGTGCTTTAGTTTGTACAATATATTTTATGGTCACTCCAGTCTTCTGTAAAATGAAAATAATAGTGATCTCACAGGGTGGTTATAAAAGCTAAACATAATGTGTATCAATTGCCACCACAATTTCTAGCACACTGAAAATGCTAAGGACTAGTTTCCTTTTTGCCTCTTTATTCCAGATCTGCACTGTCCGATTCAGCATATAGCTATTAAGCACTTGAAATTTGGCTATTCAAACGGAGACATACTGGAAATGCAAAGCAAAACAGATTTTGAAGATTTAGCACAACAAAATCAGATCAACTACCTCAACAATTTTATATTAATTGTGTTTCCAAATATTATTTGCAATGTTAGGTTAAATAAAATATGTTTTTAAAATTAATTTCACCCATTTCTGTTTACTTTTTTCTTTACAGAGAGAAGAGAGAGAGAGAGAGAGAGAGAGAATCAATTTCATTTAGGTTTCCATGTGGCTTTCAGTGCTCTGACACTTTATTGTGTACGTGATGCTAGAATTTGAACCCACATCATATGCCAGGCAAGTGCTGCAACCACTAAGCCACCACTCTAGCCCTTGTGTTTACGTGTTTGTTTGGTTTTTTTAAAAGAGAAGGACAATGAGAGAGAGAGAATCAATTTTTATGGAGATTTTTCACATGGCTTTCATTGCTCTGACACTTAGTTGTGTTTTGTGGGTGCTGGGGTTTGAACCCGTGAACTTGCACATGCCAAGCAAGTGCCGTAACCACCGGGCCACCACTCCAGTCCCCTCCTATCCCTCCACATATTTACTTTTTATTGTCATGGCTATTTAAAAAATGTAAACTTCAGAACTGGAGGTACATCTCAGTGGGTAGAGCATGTGCTTAGCACGCACAAGGGCCTGGGCTTAATTCTCAGCACCAAAAGATTTTTAAAAAGTAAAGTATAAAGTTATATATGTAGCTTACTTTATATATGTTTTCATCAACAAGCTCCAGATGATCTGCTTACGAAGCTACTATCCCCTTACACGCACACCCCTCATCTCACCACCAGCACCCCTCACACTCACACTTGCTCTCCACCAAGGAACTCTTCCAACCAAAAGTTAAGGCAAGAATTGAGGATATTTTTATCATGTTTATCAATCCATTTAAATTTTTTTCTGGGCATTTGAAGGTAAAAGGGCAATCAACTAAGGGGCAAAATAAATTGATCATGGCTCTCAGAAATGGTTTCTCCTTAGGGATAGAAACACTGACCTTGAGTACATTAGGAAAGCTGAGTTATATAGGCCAACATTGGAAAACGTGTTGGCAAGAAAAGAAGCTTGATTTGCCAGAAAAGATAATGCAATCTCTCCCACCATCAGATGTGCTAATTCTGGTGAATGCTTGTGAAACACCTCCGGTCTCAAGTAGGTCTCAAGTAATAATGAGGAACGGGGCTCTTCAGCATGTCCTCTGTGCTGTTTCTAAAAAGAAGCATTCTCACTTCTTGAACAGAAACAAAGCAAAGTATGAGCAAATTCACTACAAAGCAACAGTTTATTCAATCAATGCCCATGCAGTACCGATACAGTGAATTTAGAAGCACAGATGTTCAATTGAGGAAATACTAAAAAAAAGGATCTTTTTACAAATTCATCAAATAACCTATTTAACAAAGTATTTTCAGATATGCAATATTGTTTTTAAAAAATTGATCTGGAAGAACCTTTTGGCTGAGGTTGTTGCTCTGGCGTAACATGCAGATAGATACCTATCAACCCTGCCATAGAAGTAAAAGAAAAATTGGTTTCTTAGCACCACCACCCAAAACAGGCTTTAGTCAATATGCTAAGTTATTCCAAATTTCAACCAGTTGTCTTACACTGCAGGTATGAACATTGGCAACGCTCTTCAGAAGGGCACCATCTGACAGCCCTGTGGTTTGGAAGGAGGGTACAGACAGACAACATGAGAAGTAAGTGTTAGGCAAATCTAATAATAATGTGCTCCATAAGGTGCTTTGTGTCTGAGCTCCACCAGTTCTCATCAGCTGACTCCCCCACACAACCTGCTCCACCATCAAATAGCCCCCTTCTCTTTGATAGGGATCCAACACACTGGGAGAAGCAATGGTTTGGAACAATAGCCTCTGAGGTGGAAGCAAACATACAGGGCCTCTCACTTTCCCTCTCTAACCACAACAATTGGAGGAGAGTTTGGCCTGAAAAAAGAATCTATGTGCTACTAAATGGCACCCAGATGGAAATCACAGTTGCTCTCTGGTACCAGCTGTACCTTTGCCCATCCATCTTCAGGACACGCCTGCAGCTGAGCAGGAGAAAGAAATTGAGTTGACAGAGTAGTTAGAGAGCCTCTCTTTTCTTCTGCATACTTTTCCTTTTATCTTTTCCCCTTCAGTTTCAGAGCTTCTTGTTCTCACCTTCATGCTGTGGCAGTGCTGACAAAGAAAACTGCAGCAGGCAAGCCAGCGGTGAGTAATGGCCCCAGGCCCTGAATACCTAATGCCTATTGTATGTGTGTGTGGGAGGGAGACCCACAGGCGGAGGAGGAATTTGGTCACATTGCCTGGGTAGGACAGAATCTTGTGGTGAGGACCCTGGGTGCATCCAGAGAGTATTTGAGTTTTTGATATGTGTCCTCTAATTAAATCCAAGGATCTAATATGCACGGCCTTTCGGAGTGCATTGTTCAAACAGATCTGATTCCTGCCCCGGGGCTTTTCAAGCCACTGACCACTTTGAACCTAATTAGAAAAAGCAGAGGACACTGGAGACATTTAATAAAAGGCATCGAGTTGCTGCTTCATCTTCATGACCTGGGATTTATAAGGGAATTTCACTGGCTTTGTAGCAATGTAAAATAAATAGACATTAGATGATGACAGGGAAAGCAAAATTGCTGCCAAAGCTAAAAAGAGCTTGGCAAAAGAAGAAAGGACTACTACATAGTCAGTCATTATTTACTGTACAAACCTTTTCATAAAGCATAGGAGAGAGATACATAGGAATAATGGGCCTCTGCTAAAAGATGAAAAGAGCTTTCTATAGCTCACATCATCCCCTGACGAAGGCCCTGATGTGTCCCAGTTGTTACACAATCTTATTGTTCTATTCAGCCATTCAAAAAGCTGAATGAGCAGCCCTGCTCTGGACTTTGAAAGGCTGAAATAAATAGCCCACACGTTTCCAAAGAAAAGAATAAAACTGTAACGGATGGAAATAGCTAATTAATTTGTTAATCCTTGCAGGCTGCTCAGGTCCCAGTGCATATTTTCTAGCTGGTTAATTATTCTGTAGCCTGTGATGCTAACATGTAAATAAGTGCAGTTATCTAACCTGTCAGCTCCTGACAAAAACGTTCAACTGTTCATTATTGTATTTAAAAGGAGCAAGACTTTGCTTTTCATTGGTGGTGCCAGGATTGAGAAGTTGGTGAACCGCTGTGACCTGACAGACTTCCAATCCTTCACACTTCATAGAAATGGTTTGATTCTCCATTATGTGGCCTCTTTTCCACTCCAGAAAGCTAAAACCATGTAGCTTCTCTAACTAAAGTTGTGACTACCCAATCCAACAACGGTCACCAATTTTTAGATGTTAATGAAGGAATATGGTTTTTATAAACTTTGAGGTGTTCATGTCATAAATTACTATAGCTATAACCCTGACATAGACTAGAACAGAGAAACACAGCAGAAAGATTTGAAGGGCCAAGGCACCTCATTTGTAATGCAATTAGTAGTCTATTTTTCTGCTAGATTACATCCCAGTCACTAAAATCATAAATAGACTTATAGGTAGACTTTCAAATGCATATGTATATGTGTATATGTATAGATATAAAAGTGTGGGGGGTGCATGTGGTATGTGTGTGTGTGTGTGGTGGAAAGATTGGTGGAATGGAAGTGGGAATAAAAATGTTCCTACAGCATTGGAGAAACATGCTGAAAGAAAGTCCAAAAAATGTATACAGGAGAATACACAAGGGACCATTCTGGGGCTGGGGTGTAATTCAATGGTACAGCTTGTGCCTAGCATAGGTGAAGCCCTAGGTTTAATCCCAAGCACCACTCAAAATGTTAAAAAGGGGACTGTTCTAACAGCAAGAGAACATGATCCTCTAGGCTGTGCTTATACCTTTTTCAGTACACAAAGCAGAACAGAACTCTATCTAACTAGGGTGGTCAGAAAATACTGGGCTCTTTCTTAAGCAGTGTGAAGCCATTTAAAGACTATAAGGTGAATTAGTGTCCACCTCACCTCTACTTCTTTATGACAACAGCATATAGTCACCTCTCTGAGTCACCAGTTCTCCAAGAGGAAATTGGAGGACTGACACTTCCACTCTCACAGTGTTGTGATTGCAAAAATCAAATACCATGATTATGAGAAGATATGCTCAAAGTCATGAAGTCCCATGAAAATATGTAATTTATTCAATTAGTCATTACCTATGCAAGCAATAAATTATCCATTGTAAAGAACATGATAAACTATCAAAACTATCTTGAATGAAATTTAATCTTTTTTGAATATTAGGAAGAAATTTCAGAAGTGGCAATGCCTCCCCTCTACTTTGAATATGAGCATCAATTACAAAAATCTTCAAATGAATCTTAAGTTTAAATTTAAATTTTGATAATAATCATATATGTGATTATTAGAAATGTAAAGGGGGTAGTTAGCATACCCCATCAAGCCTTTCAATTTCCATGTAAGTTGCATAAGAGATATGATGAATTGAATAAAACCATCAACTGACTTAAGAGGATTCCTACAGGACACTAATTGGGCAGTATGAAAGAGGACAAGGGGACACAGACTTGAGAAACATCCATATCCAAAGTTGCTGCCAATGGAAGGATGCCCACTTACTCAAGAAACTTTAATACTATTTTAATGTCATGATAATCTGCTGTCTGCTGGAATATCATTGTAATAAACATAAAAATCTTCACTCTTTTTGATATGACTAGAACCCCAAACGAGCAATGATGCCCTCATGCAGTACACGACCTTCCCGATCAAGTGTGGTGACCTGAGATGTTGGTCTTTCCCTTTACATCTTCAGTATGTCTTTTTACATTTTCTGCAGAATTTATAAACTACCATTTGAAATTTATAAAACATAAAATAGAAAATATTGAAAAAGTGTACCACTAGACCCCAAAATGAATTCAATGCTAATAATAAGCCTAGGGCCAGACCAGTGGCTCAGTGGTTGCGGCGCTTGCCTGGCATGAAGGAGGACCCGAGTTCAAACCCCAGCATACACAAAGTCTCAGAGCAGTGAAAGCCACATGAAAAACTAAATAAAAAATTGATTCTCTCTCTCTCTAGAATAATAGAAAACTAGAATAACAGAATAATAGAAAACTATTAAAATGATGAGGCAAATGTGTACATTGCTTAGGAAAAAGCTTAAAAACCATGTGCCTAATTTGCTAGTAAGGATGGATGGTGGTAAAGGAGTTATGGATGGATATTCATATTTATGTGTAGACTGGAACTAGAATGACACACAGCACAATGTTTCCATGGTGACTGAGGCATTGAATATTGGTGATTTTTATTTCCTATTTATAAACTTCTACATTTGCTGAACTTCATATGATAAGCACAATTTTTTTTTTCTGTTCAGAATTTTGTTGGAAAGGCCATGCTGAGAAAATCTCTACCTCCCATAAATAAGTATCTTGGAGTTAGGAATGCTGAACAACCTGGAGAAATATTCAACATCTAACTTAGACAAGGGACATCCACTGAGGTCACACTGAAAGAGCTTCGTGGAATTGATATCTTGCTTGCTTTCTGTGTGCACTGAGGGTGAAGGTTGATTTTTGTGCGTTAGTTAAGTTCTTCAATCATTTCCCCTCTCCCCAAAAAACCGATTCCCCCCCCCAAAAAAACTGATTTATTTTGTTTTGTTTTGTTTTGCTTTAAGAGAGAGAGAGGGAGACACAGAGAGAAAATCAATTTGATTTTTTTTCATCTGGCCTTTGTTTCTCTGACATTTAGTTGTGTATGTGGTGCTCGGGTTCAAACCTGGGTCCTCGCACATGCCAGGCAAGTGCTCCAACCCAATGATGGAGTTTTGTTTTGCTTTCTTTTCTTTTAGTGGTGCTGGGGAGGCCATGAACCAAGACCTTATGCATGCTAGGAAAGGGCGTGACCACTGAGTTACATCCCTAGCCATTTCCAGGGTAATGGAATGAAAGTTGTGCCTTGGCCTATTGGCTTAAACTAGACAGAAAAATCCCAAAGAGAGGAGAAAAAGCTTGGGTGAAAATTATACCCATTGTTGTGGTCCAGTTTATATATTCTTCTTTATATCATCTCTTTATTTACACCTGTATCTGTGGAGTGGCATCATAGCCTACTACATTCCTGACTCTGCATTCAACTGTGGGAATATACAGATGTGAAAGATCAGTGCTTCCTTCAAGGAGCTTGCAATTCATTCTGTGTCCACCCACTCCTAGAACTTCAGACACAGTCTGACGCAACAGAATGAGCCAGAGGATCAACTATTTTCAAAATAGTTGAGTCAAATATTCATTTGACTAAAATCAATGAATAGTGCACCTAATTTACAGGCAGCATTGATAACATCTTCTGGAGGCACTGGGAAAACGGGACATTTGTTCATATTCATAAGTAAACATGAAATGTGGTTGTCCATAGCAGCATGGATGTCTCTCTGCCCATCTGCCAATTAGCAGACATAACCTCTGTATTGGGAGAAGACAAGCTAGAAAACAGCAAGGAGTGGGGACAGCTCTGGGAAGCTAACCAGTACACATGTTTAATGTGTAAGCACACACTTAATGTGTAAGCTCCTGACATGGTCAGGAGCAAAGGGCAATTGCGGGCTGGTTTATTCATTGAGAATAAATGTTCTCTTCTTTGTGAGATGGCTCAATGTTGAAAACCAAAAACCATGATAAAAAGGTATGTGGGGTCATCAGAGAAATCTCAGCTTTTAAAAATCTGCTAGAGGGGAGAAAGTTGGGAATGGATTTGTTTTCTGGCTCCTCACCATCAGCCACCAAGGATCTGAATAATGAATCAATTTTCTCTCTCTTTCCCCCTCCCTCTTCTCCTATGTGCCCCAGAAAATGATGAGAAAATACCAAGGGAATTGGAATATTTCTGGTCCTCTTCCTCATGAGGCAAATAATACCTGAAAAACAAACAAACAAAAGGAATTCCATATGTCCCATACCAAAGAAGTAGGGGTGTGGGCTGGGAGTGTAGCTCAGTCCTAGAATGCTTGCCTAGCATGTGCAAGGCCTTGGATTCAAACCCCAGCATTGAAAAAATAAAGCAAAAGCCAAAGAACTTGGGGTGTATTATAAGACAAAAATAAAACTTAGATCTCTAATTTGTGAGGCATATTTTTCCAGTAATTAAATAAATATCAGCATTCAACAATTGTGTACATGAAGTAAAAGTTGCATAAACTGCAGAATAGCTTGCTTAGCATATTTCATTCCTAGGCTCAGCATCAGGATGCTAATTTGCACATTTGATATGGCTGCATTATACAGACCTAGCTGGTATGTTGATCAAATCCTATGTTAATAAATTTAAATTTGCTTCTGGATACTACTGTAAAATGGGTATCCTCCAATAGACATAGACTGTAATAATTAAGACAATAAAAATATCATTTGTCCCTGAAACAACATAGTGTGGGGTTCAGACAAAAGCCATAGATATGTACAATATATAGTGTGGGATCCATTGTCTCCAAATGTTCTCTCTTCTCTGCAGGAGTAATCTGTACCTTGATGCTATTTCAAGTCAAAGAGATACTTTCTGAAGATAGTATTTGTTAGTAAGTGATATCTAAATGTACAAGGAAAGACTTCATCCTTTCTCTTTATACTTGCTTCAGCATCAAGGAAGGGACTGGAAGACAGCATGGTTAAACTCTTATAACACGTTTTCCTCTCTTGAGCAAACCAGCCCTCTTCACAAGAGACAGAGATCCAACCCAAAAGAAAGCAAAGGGAAGCATGTTCTGGAAATGAAACCTTGCCAAGAAGTCTTCTGTTCTCCTGATGTCCGAACAACTTCAATGATAATAAAGGCATTTTCCAAACATGTACGTGAGAGTTCTGGAAAATTCTTTCTGAACTACATGCAGAACAACTGAAGGACAATCTATGGTCTGTCAATCCAATGTTAGATCTGATTTTTTATCTTTGGAAATCTGTAACAACATCACTAGGCTTCCAGGGTGAGTTCTTGACTATAATGAGCCACTAGGTAGATTTTTATTTATTTGCTCCTGCTCTTCTAATTACTTCCATTTTCTTTCCAGCATTAACAGAGAAGGAAGCAAACCTTTTTAGGAGCATTATGGACCTGGTTTAGTAGTTTTAAAAAGATGCATAGGACTTGTAAGAACTGAATGGAAAGTGAAGATGGAGCCAGGGTAGAGAGTAATGCCCAGGGTGCTTTGGAAGTCTATATCACCAACCAACCCAAGGAACTCACCACAACCAAGTTCAGGTTGCCCTCTCTGAATTTTCCTATGAAGGCACCTGTGATACATGCCATTTTTCATACTGAGATGAAAATTATTAAAAAATATCATTTTATAAACCTTAAAAGCCAATTACCCTCCTCTCACACATTTTAAACCATAAATGGCATTTGTTTTTTGTTCAAAAGAAATAAATTTTTTAAAAAGAGAATATTTTTCTTCAAACATGTACAAAATCCAAACTCTGAATTCCCTGATGCTGGAAACAAGGTTGAGCAACATGAAAAACTGTTCCAACAGCTGTTTCTATACATGAACTATGCTGGAGAGAATCTCACAGTGTCACTGAGCCTGCTGCCATGTTGGAGAAGAGTGAATGCACAGATTGATGTAATGCTCCTGGGAGATGGGAGGAGTCCTGGTTCTTTGAGCAGAGATTGGAGAAGGGTCAAGGGTATAGCTTTAACCTGTGAACAGTGGTGGCATTATTTGGAACTTGGGTTCAGGATCAGACAAAGGCCCCATTATCCCTGTTCTCCTGACAAATGGAAACTCCATCATTAGCAAACTGAGAGAAGAATTCTGTAGCGCTCGCATGTATGCCAATGTTAAGTCTGACAGCCTGTGTTCCTCTCCCCCATCCTCCATTCTCTCCCTATTTTGATAGCTGCCTGCTATTTAAGCAAAACACTGGGCTTCCTGACAGTTGATGCCCAGGTGGTCTTAGTATCAATCTGAACAAGTTGACATGAAATTGATCTTCCAGGGCTGGGGAATCTGGGAGCTGATGTCAACAGAGCATTTCACCTTTCATAAAGGTAATTCTTTCATCATCAAGGACAAGGTGGGAGAGAAGTGTCCAAGGTATCCACTTATATTTGCTTTTGAAACCAATTATAGTGACATCATCATGTCTAAGAACTGTGTTTGTTGATGTTTATTGATGTGGGCTGTCAGTATATAACCATACACAATTACAGCTGGATCACACGCTCTATTAAAAAGATGGAAAAACTGAACCACACACACACACACACACACACACACACACCAAGGGGGAAAAATCTATTTGGGCAGAGAAATGTTGATAGAAGCAAACAAGGAAAAAAATGCATCCTGAATGGAAATTTCCATAGTTTTAAAAACAATCTGGAAGTGTGGGTGGACTAGGGGATTCAGAAAAACATATTTGACTCTTAATTGTGCCCATCAACAAAATTCAACTAATAGAATAGTTCATCCAGAAACAATCCTCTATTTAAGTTTTCAAATCAATATGTGAATTTTTTTGGAAATATTTTGTTAACTATGTTTGGCTTAGGATTCACTTGGCTTGGCTTTGATACTTCATTAGCCTTTGGGAGCAGCTACAGAAGTTCAAAATAGAAGTCAGAGTGACCTTTGAGTTTGTATAAACTTGGGGTTTTCAATGCAGAGAAAAAACACTAGAGAGAAAATAAGTCATATGCACAGGTTTAATTTTGTGGTATGAATGAGAGCATTTCTTTCTTAAATCTTACTGAGTTGGAACAGCTGGAAACAAGGCATGCACAAATGATACCAATCCCTTATCTATCAGAGTTGTCCTGAGATTAGACTGATTTTACAATCACTATGAAAAACTGATTACTGATTGGAAACTGAAAAATTTAGATAAGCAACTACTTCTTCAGTTTTTGTAATATTATAATGAGTTGATGTTGGCAAGACCCTCACTTTTCCAATTAAAATAATTTTTAAAAATTCAGTATCAGCCTACAAAGAGGGGAGAAAAATCCACATTTAAAAATTCAAATCCAATGCATTCAAGAGCATGCTTTAGTTTGGAACAATGTGAAATAAGAGTTAGCAAATATGTAGGCTCTGCAGTGCTGGCAGAGTTGGGCACTAGTAGTAGACAATCTAATGACACACATTGTTTCAGGCCTGCCCTCTGACTCAATGTCACTTGAAGGGGAACATGCAAACCCTTTAAGCTACCATCTAACTTCATCCTTGAAATACAAAGGAAATAATGGAGAGCACTACCAACATAAGGACCTTGTGAGATTACTGCGGTCATTGAAGGTTCAGCATGCTGAAGAATAAAATGGAGACAAGATTTAAGGTCTTGCCCCTACACATATAAAGAGAGAAACAAAATACTGAACTGGAGGTCTAAACCTACACCAGCTGAATCATTCCAGAATTATCTCCTAAAATGAGGTGAGAAAACATTTAGGATGAAAGGATTTAAATTCATTTCACTTCTGTACTCCTAACAGTGGCACTTCTCCTCTCCATATCATGTTGCCTGAAATTTTCCACCCCAATCTATGGAGCACCAAAAGCTATTTTGGACAGACCTGGTGACCTACGTGAAAAAATAAGATCATTTCATCATGCAGTTCTGTTCTGGTAAGAGAGATGCAAGATGTGGACTCCCAGTACTTTGCCTGATTTCTTCATCTAATCTATTATCCACTAAGAAAACTCAAACACTGTTTTTCAGGTTAGAAAAAGCCCATATAATAAATCACCTTCTTGCAGTATTGAATATTTTCCACTGACCACTGCTGTACAGAGGACCAGACCTAGGACTTGCTCTTCACATGTATATAATAAAATGTTAAGGTATGTTTCTTTGCCTCCACACAGATATGGAATACACAATCTAAGGCAAACCTTCAGATGATTTATCACTATATTGTAGAATCCAGTTCAGTTCTTGGCAAGGGGAAGATGTTCAAAACAAATAATTCAAGCTTGTCTTTTTAGGAGCATGAGTCGTTTTCAGTACTAGCCATTGTCGTCACGTACATATCAATCTTAATGCACAGGATGTTCTGAATGTAATTCTGTGTTGTTTTGATAAATGGAGTTTGCGTGGAGTACGTCAGTTATCTAATTGTGCTATAGTGGCGGCACCTTTGGAGGGAGGGCTGAAAAGGGTGAGACATTTTCTCTACACTGGATGGTCCCTTCATAACATTCAGCCCAGGAAGCTGCTTCCCTCAGATTCTGCTTCTCTCCATTCATCATCTATTCACTCCACAAATATTTATTGAGCACCTACCTTGTATTATATCAAGTAATGAAGGCCTTAAACTTTACAAGTTTCTTTTCTCTACAGAAAAGTGCTTGCACTGTATGAAAGTTTTCCACGCTTCTCAGAAACTCCTATAACTTATGCATGATTCTGTTCTAAAAAACTGCAGTTTCTACATTTCCAAATTCTAGGTTAGTAGGGCATCACTGACGTTAGTCTTCTTTGTTTCTGTCTTTGCCCGGGACTGGCATGTGGTACTCTATCATGTTTTATGGCTTTGTTTCTAATGACCCCTGTGACAGGAGGTAGCCAAGACTATCCCTTCTTTTGTAGTAATCATAATGGTGCTGATCTTGAAAGTAGATCTCAAAACTATTTCAGGATGGTAGAAAGTTATAATGGAGTTGGGTTTTGTTCTGAAAAGCCTCAGGCTCTATGTTCATGTAACTCAAAGAGTAAAAACCTCGCTCTTTCCAAATTGTCACTCTGATTTCATTCTCTGTGATGTGTGTCTGCTCAAGTCAGTGTTGATTTGCTGTCACGCTTGCACCCAGTGCCTGCCAGGCCCCAACAGGAGGTGCACGCAACAGTATGTAGGGCCAGGCAAATTTGAAATAGCCCGTTGCCCATTAACTGGTTTTACAAACAACAATGAAACAGGAAATAACAAGGCATGATCCTTGAATTAGTACTTCAGCAAAAATACTCAAGAGTTTCTCCACAGTCTGTAAATTGCTCCAGCTGTGTTTTCACGGTTTATGAAATTGAGAGAGGCAACCTCTAGAGACAAATTAAAACCCTGGATCTGGTCAAAGATGATTTTATAGGAAAGGTGCTCAGTTAAACGACATAGTCTTATACATACACACAGAGCTATAAGACAAGCTCTATTAAAAATACAAACAGTTTACCTTAAACGATGTCCACCCAGAGGGATAGGGACTGGCATATATCAAAACACAGATCAACCCAGAGAATAAGGTCTGTTTTATTGCTATGTTTTACCAGGAAAGGATGAGGGTATAATATTTTATTATGAAACAACTAATAGAAGGAACAGAAATGGAGATGGCCTTACTGTGGACTGAAATGAATAATGGGTAAGGAGTGCCACCTTTTGGCTATTGGATGCTTTCACATGCTCCATGTAAAAATTATTTTTGGCTTAGTGAATCCTGTGCTTCACAATTCCATTCAGAAAAGCTTCTAAAAGTTCTTTCCCAGGTATATTATCCTGTTTGGAACTAGTCTTCTTAGACTTTCTCATGTTCTACCCAGTTATTGCCCAAATGGCTGATGTTAGTAGTTATCATTGCTCCCGGGAGTACCAAAGGGTAGCCAGAAAACCAGGAGAACATTGAAACGCAGCATACATTTTTAAATCGCAATGCATCCGTGGTTGGATTGGCACAGAAGGAATGAATAGAGAGTCTGATTGATCTAGCACAGTCCTTAGAGTCTAATAGCCCTGAACTTAACCCAAGCCAGTCATTTTGGAACAGATTTATAGTACCTGGTTGGATAAGCATGGAGTTTTCCATAGAAATAAATTAAACATACACATAGCACAAATAGCATGCAGGCATTGATGCATGTCACAGAGACTTCCCACCTTGAGAAAGCATAAAAATAGCCACACTGGCACCCACTAACTGTGGTAAAATGGGAACACTTTAGAAATAAAAAATTGACTGAAGACACACACCATCAAGCCATGAAGGGCCAGGGAATAAAACCATTCTCCAAAAGAACAGGACCTTCCAAAGAACGCAGTGAAAAAGAGTTCTTACTCCTACCCCTAGCAGAGCACAGATACTGAAGAGAGCCAGTATTTTTCAATTCATCCATTCAGGAGCATTTCTTGAAAGCTCCAGAGATTTCCACCATAGTTTTGTAAGAGGAAGCAACAATTCTTCAAGTTCCCACTGCTCAGAAGGGAACAAAGCCCTAGACTCATGTAAGCAACCATTAGATCATATATCCATATATCCTTCACCTTGTCCTCAAGGGCTGAGTTCCTACCGTATGTCTTATGTATTTGTCCCTATCATATGTCACAGGGAACACAAAATATTAGTAGCTTCAAAGATCTGTCCCGGTCCTCCTGTAGGCAGGCAGGTAGAAACAACCCAGGAGAAAATCAAAGAATCCAACAAAATAAGAATTGAGTGTCCAGATGCTGAATGCAGAAACCCCTACCCCCCCAAAAAAAAACAAGCTAGAAGGACTTTAATATAGTGTGTGGAGTATATCATACATTAGAAAACGTTAAACTGAAAATTTTCCCACCCTTTCTCTCTCCTTTTCTTTCTACCAGAAATAGGAACTGTCTGTTCTCCCTTTATCTTTGAAACTTGCCTGCCACACACAGGTCTGGCTTTGATGGACAGTTACTGAAAGGCCTTCTTCTGAGAACTCCTCATCTGAGAATTCTTATCAGGTGACACTGATAAGAGCTTTTACTGTAAAGTTCCTTGAGGTCAGCACTCCTTCTAATGATTCTAAGAGGCACTGATAAACCACTTGTCCCCACAGGAGGAAGCCTGAATCACCTCCTGCCCCATCAACTACAAGGATGTACTCACAGTTATACAACCAAGAACAGGTGGGAAAACAGTTGCCTTTATCTCAATTCCATTGTGTTTTTACAATACGCTCTTTCTGACTAAACTGGCCCAAAAGTGACCAAAAAAAAGGAGATTCTACCAGAATTGCTAAAGATGATAAATTTTATCTTCTCATTGTCATCAGAATGGCCCCCAATGTCAGCCCTGTTTCCACACTCACAGGTTGAGGGCACAGCTCCTCTGAGATAGTGAAAAAGTTGGTGCACAAATGGAACCAGGCAATCACACAGCTCAGAGGACATGGTACACCTGGAAGTCCATTCACTTACTCCCCAAATGTTCTGAGTTCCTATTAAGGTCCCCATTAGACTGCCTCCTCAAAAGAACCATCTCATTAATCACCCAAACAACCAACTATGACAGATATTACTTTACCCCCATTTGACTGATGGGGAAGCAGAAGCTCAGGAAGGTGAAGTCAATACTTAAATCCAGAAATATATAATGTGTCCACAGAATGGAAGGAGTTGATGGGCAGGAGAAATTTAGCCAAAAGAAATTATAGAAAGATATGCAAGGTGATGGTCTAAGAGGGGCCAGTTCTGAGGGGAAAGAAGAATATAAGCCTGAACACAACAGACACAAGTATTCTAGACCAGTTAAAAGTTATTCTAAAAATTCTCCAAAAGAAATCATAAAAAAATTAACTATAATAACATTACTAACTGAAAATATTTCTAATCACAATCACTCCCCTTTATTTTGTACTTAATGATTTATGCAAAATTGTATGTCTTTTACCTTAATATACCTCCCAAAGAAATATGGGAAATGGGTGAGAAAGAGCTGGGACAATTACCATTTTGCAAGTTAAGAGACCAAAGTTTGGAACAGTTTAAAGTGCTGAGTATGGGTGTGGGGTTCAAAATGAATTCTGTACTTGGATTTCAGTATTTTTATTTTATAATATTTCCACTTTCTGCAAATGTCAACAACCTCAAGTTACTTTTCTCAGGTACAGTTAAAATAGATGGTTAAAAGAGGACTTATCCTGAATGAGGCCAATTTTGTTAACACTCTTATTATTGTTGTTTTTGCAGAGAAAAAAAGTACTCAGAGTAGGAGATCAAAGGAGAACAATTGAGTCACAGCCACATGCTAAGGAACCAAAGCCAAAGAATTTTTTTTTTGGGAATTTTTTTTTAGTTCAGCATCTAAACCATAACAAACTAATTATTAATTTTTATTTCAATTCTATTTTTTCAATTGATGAGTTTTGTTCCAGAGCAAAATGTACACTGTAGGAGTAAATCTGAAGCACCATGCCTTTATAGTATTATTCTCTAAAAGAAAAACTTCACCTAAGGAAAGATTATAGACATTTGCTTAGAATGTGCTAGGCAAGAATTATACATGAATATAGATCACGGGTCACATCAGAAGCAACCTGCTCTTCCAGAAGCTTGAGACAAGGCTACAATTTTATGACCAAGAGCAAAAGAACAGCCTTAAGTACTGGGAAAAATTTATGTTATCAGGGAAAAGGTAATAGAAAGTTTAAGAAAGAAGTTGCAGAACTGTTAATTACTGCATTCTTTGGAAAATGTTCTATGAAAGAGTACCTCAAGAGTGAAATATCAAAAACAGAGGAAAAGGTGCTAGGAGAAAAATGACCATTTATTCCTCTATTTAAAAGGAGTTCTACTGCTGCCAGTATCAGGAGGTTGATATAACTGTCAGAGTAACCATTCTCAGGAGGCTGGCACATTGCCAATTGGAATGGACATTCAACATAGAATAATGGTCTCCTGACTTCCTAACTAATTTGGGCTTGGCGCTATTTTTTTTTACAAGGTTTTTTTAGAACACTTTTACATTTACTGAAAAATTGTGAAGATAATACAAAGAATTCTTGTGTATTTTCACCCCCAATTTCCCCACCACTAGTACCTCATGTTAGTATGGCACATTTGTTATGAGAACCCAGTAATGAAGCATTATTGTTAACTAAAGGCCACACTTTAGAGTTCTTTATTTTTCCCCCAATGTCTTGTTCTGTTCCAGGATCCATCTGGGATACCATGAGGCACTTCGTTGCCACATCTCCTGAGTCTCCTCTTGGTTGAGACAATTTCTTAGATGTCCCTTGTTTATGGTGACCTGGATGGTTTTGAGGAGTACTGACTGAGAATTTTGTTAAACTTCCCTCATCAGAAAGATGGCCCTCTGCTGGAATCTGATACTCTGGTGATTAGACTGGGGCTCTGGGTTTGGGGGAGAAGACCAGCAGGAAGATGCCTTTTTCATTACCTTGTACCAAGAACACAGGCCACCAGCATGACCAATGCCTATTAATTTCAACTTTGAACCCAGGAGGAAGCAGTGTTTTTTCAGTTTCATGGATATTCACCTGTAAGGTTATTTAGTTCCCTCCCCTCTCTCCATTCTGTACTCTTTGGAAAGAAGTCACTATGAACCACTCAGGCTTACAAAATAAGGAGTTGCACTTTTCTGCTTTAAAAAATAAAGTATCTACATAAATTATTTGAAATTTTCTTCAAGGGAGGTTCATCTCTTCTCTCATAGTTATGTATGCATTTATTCATTCATTTACTAGTATCAGTATGTACTCATGGATCTTTATTTTATATTTAATGTTATAATTCAATAATTTGTTTTGGCTAAAATTACTCCAACTTTGGCCATTGGAGCTCTGTCAGTTAGCTTCTGACAGAGCCCCAACCATGTAGGTCTTTATCTTTGCTTTTGCTTTTATTTGGTTGGTTGGGTTTTAATTTTTTTTTTTTAATTCCTTACTTTCTGGTTCTACAAACTACTCCACTGCTAGGTTTCTACGTGACTCTCCAAAAGCAGATATTGAAAATTAAATCCCCAAGCAATAGTGTTAAGCAATGGAATCTCTAAGAAGCTATTACACCATTAGGACTCTGCCCTCATGAATTGATTAATGTTACTGTTATAGGAATAGGAATTAATTAATTAATGTTATTGTTATAGGAATATTGCAAGAGTGAGGCCCTTATAATAGGGCAAGTTGTCTCCCTCCTCCCTCCTCCTTGCCCTTCTACCTTCTGCCATGGAATGATGCAGCAGAAAGCTTCTCTCCATACCCAGCTCTCTTGGTTTCCCAGCCTCAGAACCGTGACACTGGAATTTTCCATTCATTGCAAGTTACCCAGTATCAAGCGTTCTGTTATAGCAGCACAAAACAGACTAAGACAGAAAATTGTTATGGAGAGTAGGGTGTTGCTATAACAAAAACCTGAAAG
The DNA here is from genome assembly GCA_004027875.1 of Aplodontia rufa. Classification (NCBI taxonomy): domain Eukaryota; kingdom Metazoa; phylum Chordata; class Mammalia; order Rodentia; family Aplodontiidae; genus Aplodontia; species Aplodontia rufa. The sequence continues at coordinate 27,643 of PVKS010012502.1, forward strand.
TGTGGAAACAGCTTTGAAACTGTGATGGTGAGAGGCTGGAATAGTTTGGAGGAGCACACCAGGGGGGAAAAAAACCCTAAATTTTTCTCAACAAGACATTAGGAGCAATTCTTGTAAGGGCTCAGAAGAAGACAGGAGCTGTAGGGAAAGTCAAAACTTCTAAGAGATTACTTCAGTGGTTGCTATCAGAATGTTAATATATAATGGCAATTCTGTTGGGGTCTTAGATAGAAATTAGAAACACGGAATGGGAAACTGAAGGAAAGGCTTTCCTTGTTTAAAAAGTGGCAAGAAAACATAACTGAATTCTCTTCAGGCCCAAAAGTTTTACAGAAGGCCAAATTTAAGAACAATGAACTAGGGTATCTGGCCGAAGAAATTTCTAAGTAAAAGATCAAAGGAGCTGCATGGCTTTTTAAAAATCCATGCAGTTAAATAAGAGTTGGGAGAAATGATTTAAAGATGGAATTTATAATTAAAAGGAAAGCAGAATGTAAAAAACTTTGGAACATCCCCAGCTTGGCCATGTAAAGAATAAAAAAGCTTGTTTGGGAGAGAAAAGCAGGAGTGTGGCCAAGTGACCATTTGGTGAAGAAATGAATTTGGACGGAAAGCAGCCAGGGGCCATTCTTCAAGATATTGGGAGCACCGATGTCAAAGGCATTTCAGAGATCTTTGAGGCGTTAAAGGACCTTGATGGCAAGGTTTCCAGAGAGAAGCCTCAATATTCATTTTCTGCCTTGCATCTCCTCAACTCTCTGCTTCCAAATTTGTCCTCCCCATTCCTTCTCCAGCTGTGGCTCAAGTGGGATGAGATATAGCTCATGCCACTATTCTGGAAGACATAAACAATGTCCGTGGTGGTATCCCCACAGAGCTGAATTTGCAGGTACACAGCATTCAACAGCTGTGTAGCCAGTGGCCACTTCCACCTATATTTCAAAGGATGCATTTGGCAGCCTAAGGACTCAGGCAGAAACCTGACAAAGGGGCAAAGGCTCAGCAGAAACTCCTCACAAGGGCAGGGCCTACTAGAGCCACAGGGGTGGAGCTGTCCTTGAGATTCCAGAACTGTGGAGTCACCATCATGTAGCCCCAGCTTGGGAGAGCTGCTTTGTGGGCTTTGCATGGCAAACCATGGGAACAGCACTTGCTGAGGCCTTGGGGACCCAGCCCCCTCCCCAGTGTGTCCAGGAAATAGGACATGGAGTGAAGGAAGATTGTTTGGGAGTCTTTGGATTTAATGTTATTCACACTGTTAAGATTTGGACTTACTTGGAACCTGTGACCCCTTTCTTCTTAACCAATTTCTCCTTTTCAAAATGGGAATGGCTATTCTATTCCTGTCTCACCGTTGTATTTGGGAGCTCATAACTTATCTAATTTCATGGACTCACAACTGGAAAGAAATCATCCTGGAGATGAACCTTGTCCTGTTTATCAACCACATGTGATTGAGATGAGACTCTGGACTTTGGACTTTTGAATTGATGCAGGAATGAGTTAAGATCTGGGGGCTATCAAGATGGAATGAATGCATTTCGTAGATGATAACAATATGAGCTTGGAAAACAAGAGTGGAATGTTATGATTTGAACATGTTCCTCTCCGAAAGCAGATGCTGGAAAAACTAATCCCCAATGCAACCGTGTTAAGAGGTGGGACATTTAAGAGGCAATAAGGACATGAAGACTGTCACCATGAGTGGGTTCATTATCCTAGAACTGAGTTCCTTATGGAAGGACAGATTTAGCTTGCCACCTCCTTTATTCTACCCCTCTTGTTGCTCTGCTGTCCACCATCAATTTTTAAAAAATTTAAAAAAGCCCTTGCCAGATGATGCCAGATTCTTCCCCCTCAGTCTTGGGCTTCCCAGCCTGCACAATGACGAGCAACAAACTTCTGTTCATTATCAATTACCCAGAGTCAGGTATTCTATCACAGAAGCACAAAATGACCTACTCATTCTAGGATATAGCCACTCCCAGAATCAACCTTTTCTTCAAAGAACCCTGCTTCTTTTTGATTAAATGGTATTAGAAGCTGATGTGATATGATCACCAAAGCACAGACAATAATAACAAAACAAGACAAATGGCATTATTTCCAACAGAAAAGCTTCTGCACAGGAAACAAAAGACAACCTATAAAATGGGAGAAAATTTTGCCAACTACATATCTGATAAGGGCTTTAATACACAATATATATAAGCAACTCAAACGACCAAATAGTAAGCAAGTAAACCAATTAAAAATGAGCAAAGTACCTGAAGAGACATTTCTCAAAAGACAATATCGTAAATGGCCAAGAGGTATATGAAAAAATGTTCAATGTTACTAATCACTAAGGAAATGCAAATTCAAACCACAGTGAAAAATCTATCACCTCATACCTGTTAAAATGACTTCTACCAAAAAGAGGAAAGATAACAACTGTTGCTAAGGATGTAAGAAAAGGGAACCCTTGCACACTGTTGGTATTAATAAAAATTAGTACGGCCATGATAGAAAATAATATGGAGGTTCCTCAAACTCCAAAATAGAACTATCTTATTTATGATCCAGCAATCACATGACTGGATATATATCCAAAGAATTGAAATCTGTTACGTCAAGGAGATCCCTGCAACCCTATGTTCATTGCAACACTGTTCAAAGTAGCAAACAAATGGAGTGAATTTAAATGTTTGAAAAAGAAAAGGGAGATGGTTGCAGAGGTGGCTTGGTTCCATTTTTAAAGCCAATTCATGACTTTTTAAAAATATTTATTGAACATCTGTAGGTGTCTGAAACCATATTGGACATCCAGCCATGACTAAGATATCCAGGGTTCTCCCTCAGGGGTCTTACATTTTGTTAAGGTTTAGGGGGGAAAATAAGTCAATATCAGAAGTTAATGAGCTCTCTTGAACACTAAAGCTGGAAGAGGAAATAGAAAGGAGGTAAGTTGCCATTTTAAACAATCATCAAAGAAAATCTCTTGTAAGGAATTTAACGAGATTGAATGAGCCCTGTGGATATCTGAGGTGTGTCGCTCCATGAGAGGGAAAAGCTAATGAGAGGGAAAAGCTAATGCAAAGGCCCCCCCGAGGTCGTAAAGTGGCTGAAATATGCACTTGGAACAGAAATGAGATAAGCATGCCTGGACCACTGATAGCAAAGAGGAAAATAAGAAAGATGAAGTCATGGATGTAATGGGTAGGGGCTGCAAGGGATGAGAAGGAGGTGCGAATTGTGTAGAGTAATTAGGCCACTGTGAAGCCTTTGGCTGTTGTTCTAAGAAATGTGGAGGGGGCACTGGAAGATTTAGATCTTCTTGGCTAGTTATAAATGGAAAGTGCCATTCAAAATGAAATACCTAGATATTTCATTTTGAACCTGTGCTAGGGATCAAGAAAAGACATTTTGACTCCAAACCAAAGAACACAACCAAGAAGATGTTCTATATTTTCCAACATGGCAGTAACAGAAAATAGCAACCTTATCTGAGGAATCTCATGTGGTTCTTTACCCTAGGGTATTTTGCAAGCCCCCCAAAGTCAGGCTGGGGAGCCCCCCCACCCCACCCTGTGGGGAATTCCTGGATGCTGTCTTTAGAGTTCTGAAAAGTAACAAGCATCCAAAACATTCCCCAAGCTCCTCCAGGGTACTCGGAAAAGAGGTTTCATTATCAGGCTTATCATTAAAGTGTTTGGTAAACTGATTTAAAGATTAAGAGTAGGTTTAATGGATATGGGGGAAAACCCACTTGGGAGTGCTAAATAACTTCTCACATAAGAGAGCAGCTGCAACCCAGTCTTTCACCTGCTCTTATTTGGATTTCTTTTCTCCCTCCCTACCGTCCTTCTTTTTCTCTTGCTTTTGCAAGATCACACCTGTTTTCTGTTAGGAATTTCTAGGGCTACCTGGTCAACAATTAATGAGAGGTAAAAAGAGTTTGGGTCCTTGATTTATTGCAAAGTCTTCCATAAATTTTGAAACTAGAATAAGTTTCTCTGTCTTCTTCATGCCCTCCATTTCTCTCTGTCTCTTTTGGGGTGTTCCTGGAGAGGCACTTTTTGCTAATAGAGGAGAGGCGTTCAGACATTTCCATCCCTTAGGCGCTGTATACCCTTGGTTAGGTTACTCAACCTCTTGGGCTCAAATCCCTTAACCACACAATTGGAAGAAAAGGAGAACATCTACTTTAAAGGGTTACTCTGTACAGTTTAAATAAACCAAAGAATGCACAGTGGCCAGAGCACTGCACATACAGACTATGCTTTCTCCATTATAGTATAAGACATAAGGACTATCTTGTTCATTTCTGCAACTTCTTCAAAATCTAGCAATGACTTGTGCTAGTGTATATCCAATATCTGTTAGTTGAATCAGAGCATGCATGAAACTTATAAGCATCACCTCATACGCATTTAAAAGAAATCACACATCCCCCCCAAATGTGCTCTCATTCACTTTCAGAAATCATGGTGCACCTTCATACACATGTTATTGACTTTTGCTAAAGCTTTCCACAGCTCAGTAATAAATGTGAGCTCAATAAATGATGTTGACTGACTGATAGCTCTAACTCCAAGAGAGGTGGAGAACAGCTAGGCTCGACAGTTACCACCTGTGATTCCTGAATCCATTGCCTCAGTCCACACCTGGGGATACTAGGGAAAAACCCAAACACTCATTGTGGTATTGTTGTCAAGGACATAGATTTGACCAGGACTCACTCTGGGCCATATTTCTGCCTCCTCATGCACTTTATCACCCCCTTCCTTAAAGGGGAAATTGATTGTGTTGATTGTAAAGAGGAAAAAGTCAAAATGATGGATGTGCTGCTTCTCAGAGAGTGGCCACTCTGCAACCATTTGATTGCTCTCTCTTCAAGGCACTTTCCAAAGGCTGGTTTCACAACCCACAGCATGTGGTAGAACAGAGACTTCCTGGGACTACTGGCAATCAGGATCTCAGCAAATAGACACACTGCAAATTTATAACTTTTGCTGGATTTACTCTTCAATATTGGTAAGGGGAGGAAGTAAAGCATCCTTGAAAGTGGACCTTAAATCACAACAGAGGAATCCTCCAACAAGGACTGCAAGACAGTTATGAAAAAGTCCTGTTGGTTCACATGAAGGCATCTGGGTCTTGCAGGCAGTGCCGCAGCCTGCTGAGATGTGATGCTACCTGTCAAAGAGCACCCTCTGCAGATGACTTCTTCAAGATAAAATCTAGCAGCTGCACTTAAGATGGGGGAAATGTTGCCTGACCTGTAATCATGTGAGTCTTGGAATTAAACAGACTTCTTGGGAAAATCCTTGAGGAATACTAAAGTGTGTTTGAGTGGTCAGAGGAAAGCAGTAATCAAACTTGGGGACTGGGGGATATATATCTTTCTAAGAGTTGGTTTTACAATTAGAAAAGCTAGAGCAATGACCAAGGTTTGAGCTTGATCTCTTCTGAATTGGCCTTGCTGACTGCTATAGTTTAGATCTGGAGCATCCCCCAAAGACCCATATGAGAAAGGCTTAGTCACCAACCTGTGATGCTATTGGAAGGTAGTGGAATCTTTAGGAGCTGGGGCCTAGTGGGATGAAGCTAGATCATTTGTGCAAGCCCTTGAAGGGATATTGGTATTCCTGCCTCTTCCTGTCTCTCTTTGCATCCCAGGCACCATGAAGCAAACAGCTGTTCTAGCTATGCACTCCCACCGTGATGCACTGTGCTGCCACAGGCCCAAAGCAAAGGAGCCAAACAACCATGAACTGAAACTGTGAGCCAAAATAAACTTTCCACCTTATTTCAGGTATTTTTGTCACAGAGATGGAAAGCTGACTAACTCAATGACAATCAGAAGGAAAAACAGGGGGGAAGGAAAACGGACCCAGACAGAGAGCCAGGAGGTGTGTGGAATGGGAGAGTTCCTTTAGACCAGTGGTTCTCATGTTGTTGCCACTGGAGTTTTTAAACACCCCAAAGCCCATCGTCACCTCCATTCTAGTTAAACAGATCTCTTGGGTGGATTCAATCATCAGCATCTTTTAAACATCTCCAGGTGATTCCTAAGTACAGCCAAGTTTGAGAGCCTTCAATGTCCACTGGAAAGGCAGAGGCAGAGGAATATAGCTGCATCCTGAACTTCCTCAGCTCCAGGCCTGCAGCCTTTGGAAGCCAAGTGTATGGGCACCTCTTATCCCAAAGCAGACACACATGTGTTGGCATATATTCCTGTTTCCAGTGTTGCCTGGAGGGCAAATGCTCCTGTGAGTGACTTCCTAAGAAAACCATTTCAGGATGCATAACTGAGAGGTTGCAGACACATCAGCTGAGGCGATTCTGTTTCAAGACAAGGAACTTTAATAAGAATAGATGAGAATTAGCCTCTGCTCAATTTACAAGGACAAAAAGCAATTTCCATGCAACCACCAGTGAGCGCCTCAGATGCCAAAGGTTTGGTAAAGGCTAGGTTTAATTGTTTCTAAGGAGAACAGGAAATATTTATTTAGGATTAGTGGCAGCTGCTCTAGGGGTACAGCTGGGGATGGAGGAAGATATAATTAAGAAAATTGTGTGAGGGAGGTCTGGAAAGCCACCAGAAGGCTTGGTAGAAGTTGTTTATATAGGCTTTTTTTTTTTTTTTTTTTTTTTTTTGTGGGGGCAGATGAGCGTTAATAGGCACTTAGAAAGAGAAAAAGATAAATATGCAATCTAATTAGCAGCTGACTTAGGGTTACAGATCAAACACAGGTAGAATCCCATTATAGCCTACACCGCAGCTCCTCAAAATTGTTTTGTTGAGTGATTGCATCATAATGAATACCTGCTAGAAATTATCACCCATATCGCCCTGTCTTTTCTCAGTGTTCCCTTGCCTCCCCCTTTTAGAAGGGAATGTTCCCTTCTAAAAGAGAATCATTCGGGAAGGGAGTGGCAGTTAAGTTTATAATCACCATCAAAAATGTGCTAGAACGATCAAAAGTAAAAGAAACGAGTCATGTAAATAATGAACAAAAATTACGGCTCTGTTTGTTCTCCGATTATATGAAGTTTGAATTGCTTCAGCAAGATAAAAAATAAAAAGAACTCCTTTGTAGCCACACCATATTGTTTACATGTACATTGCCCATTTCTTTCATCCTGTCTGGGATTGTGTTCATCATTTTACCTGTCTCCTCAGCCAGATTATGAGTAATTGAAGAACAGAGAATTTTTTTTTTTAAAGAGAGAAACAACTTTATTTAGTTTTTCACATGGCCTTAGTTGCTCCAACACTTAGTTGTGTACGTGGTGCTGGGGTTTGAACCCGGGTCCTCATGCTTGCCAGGCAAGCGCTGAAACCGCTAAGCCACCGCTCCAGCCCCAAGAACAGAGAATTTATTTTATTCATCTTTCATGGGACTTTGTTAATAGTACAGTGAGTGCTCATGAATTTGAATTATGATTGCGCAGATTCTCTCCAGAGATAAGATTTTTTTTCTGACTATAATTTCCTCCTGTTTCAACAATACTGGAAACAGAAAAACTTTTAGATCTGCCTACCAGGAAAAATTTACTTTCTGTTAAAAAATATTGAGGTTTTAAAGGAACTGGATTAGTCAGGTTTTTGTTGCTGTTACAAAAATACCCAAGAAGAACAAGTTAGAGGAGTAAAGATTTGTTTTGGCTCACGGTTTCAAATGTTCAGTCCATTGTCAGCCAACTATTGCTCTGGGCCCAGGAGAGAGACAACATCAGGGCAGAAGAGCATGGTAGAGTTATTTGTGCTCTTGGTGGCCAGGATGTTGAGAGACAACAGGAAAAGCCTAGGCACAGCCACAGTGACCTACTTCCTCCAGTCATGCTCCATCTACCTTCAGTTACCCTAGTAATTCATGGAAATCATTAATCCATCAAACAAATTAATCCACTTATTAGGTCACGACTCTCATAATCTGATCATTTCACCTTTTGCATTAACACAGGAGATTTTGGGGGACACCTTATATCCAAATCACAGCAAGACCTTGAGAAAAATGGCAAACTTCAGTTAAGTGGTTTTTCCAGTGATACTCAGCAGGTTAGGGCTAGCCAGATCTGCAGCTGGAATTCAGATCCCATGTCAATAAGCCTTTTCATAAACTACTGTGTTAGTAGTAGTTAGCCATTCTTCTTTTCTTTTTTTTTTTTTCTTTCTTTTTTGTAAGAGAAGAGGGACAGTGAGAGCGAGAGAGAGAAAGAATCAATTTTATTTAGTTTTTCGTGTGACTTCTGCTGCTCTGACACTTTGCTATGCACATGGTGCTAGGGTTCAAACCTGCATACTCATGCATGCCAGGCAAGTACCTTAACCGCCAAGCCACCACTCCAGCTTGATGTTAGCCATTCTTAAAAGGTATTCACTAAGTATCTTTTACTCAATAAATCTTCATTTATTAATTGAATTATATAATTTCAGAAATAGCTTGATTCTCTGTTGTAATTAAAATGTAATGATCAGTGATTCCACCTCTGTTCTTCCTTTACTTCGTACTAGTCATCAACAATAAGAGCTATCATATGTACTAGAGTCCTTCTCTTCCAAAATAGCCAGTAGCCACAGGAAGGCAACACTAATTCAAATCTATTAAAATTAAATAAAATTTACAATCCATTTCCTCACTTTCCATAGCTACATTCAAATGCTCAAGTGCCACAAGACTAGTGCTACCATATTGGACAACCCAGATACTGAGTATTTCCAACAATGCATAAAGTTGTTGTAGAGAAACCTGACAAGTAAAAGGAACCCTCTGGCAAAACAAAAAAAAAAAAAAAAAAGAAGGATCCTCTTACAATGTGAATAACTATGATCATGTCTATCTGCTTTGTTAGAATTCTCTTACTGAGATTTAAACAGGCAAATTTGTGCATAGGTTTATGAATGAACTCCAGTAAACCTAAATTTTGGTCTTATACCATGCCTTAATAAATACCCATAATTTGCCACAAGAAAACTTTAATAATTAATTAGCAAAAGTTTTGAACTCTCTTGTTGCTTAGAAAACTGCTATTCCTTGTCAATGTCAAACAGACCACCAGATTAAATTCACTATTTCCTAAAGCAATTAGCATTGCTTTTGGTCTAAGGAGCCTATTAGCCCAATATGTAATAGCCAGGATAAAGTTATTATTTGAAGCAAATATTTGCCAATTTCTCCTGTGATCCATTTGTAAAGTATAACTAGATGCTTGTATTTTGTTGCTCTTAATACTTACTTAGTAGAGGTAAGTATTGTCTATGCTTTTTATAAGTGATAAAATGAACTACAGAGGGATTAAGTTTATTAACCATTTTAGGGTTAATCAACTATCCTATTTGCAAAGGACTTAGAAATTTTCCAGAATTTTCAATGGGAGCATCTTAGGCAAACCAAGATAACCGGTCACCACATAAGGTCACAGCATGAATAAGCTCAGAACAAATATACAACTGAAGTCATCCTAGTCCCAAAATCCAAGTGTGGATACACCTAAAAAAAATTCACATGTGGTTATATAATAAAAATTTCCCTCCCTTGCAGTCCTCATAATTTTGTCCTTATTTCCTTCCTCTGTTTCTAGTTATCTTTGGATTGCAAATCCAATTTGAAGATTTAGAGACTACGTGATCAGATTTTCTGTTTTGGTTCATTCCCAGTTTTCTTCCTACATAAATTAAGCTTTGTGTTGACATTCCTGTTATAATAGCAATCCCATAGGGTTTCAGGGGTTTGTTTACTGGCTTGGCAAGAGAGTTTGTTTACTGGTTTGGCACCTCCTTCAATACAATCCAAAGTTTCTGACTCATTCTCTCATATGATTTGGTTTATCCTTTAAAATACTCAGGTGAGCACATTTTCCAGGTCACTTCTTGGAGTTCAGTGCCTGCTCTGTGAGCAGGAAGAAGGGGGTGGGCGGGAGACAGGCTCCATCAGAGCTTCTCATGATGTAAGCACGGTCAACATTACCTAAAAACTGGAATGAAAAGCAAGTTCATGAATCCCGCCCCAGACCTAGAGAATCAGAATCTCTAGTAATGCAGACCAGCAATCTATGTTTTAATAAATCTTCCAGGTGATCTACATGCACAGAAATGTTTGAGAAGCACTGGAATGCACTAGACCAGAGGTTCAAAATATTGCTGAACTTTATAATCATCTGGAAATGGAATAGGGAGATAGTTCAGTGGTGGAACATGTGCTTAGCATGTGCAAGGCCCTGAGTTCAATCCCCAGCACCAAAACAAAAAAAAAAGAAAAAGAATGAATAATTTGGGAGATTTTAAAAATTCTAATACCCACATCAAACATTGACCAATATCAGACTTTCTGCACTTACAACCTAGAGATAAGTATTTTTTAAAAATATTTCCCAGATGATTCCAAAATGCATAAAGCCCAAGTTAAAAATCAAGGCATTAAAAAATGGAAGTGTTTTCTGTAATTGTTAGAGTAATTTCCTACTTCTGCAAAATAATGCAAAGATACTTGGAGTTATTTCTAATAATTTTTCCCTACACATCATCTTTTGGAATTATAATAAACAAGGAAAATGATAGCAAACTATCATACCTTTGAAATTTTCAGTAAACAAAAGTCTATTCCAGGAGTGGTAAACACCCAAATGCAAATTGCATTCATAACAATTTTCAATTCTTTCAACAAATGAATAAACCAATGGTACCATAACCAGAATGATATTTTCTTCCAAAGGTCCAATTAGATGACACGGATAAATTGGCAACCAAAGGAATAACTTTTTGATATGTTTTCTATTACTCTAATTATGGAAAGTGATGATAGTCCGTTTGCTATTAAGGTTTCTATAACTCTGTGATTTGTGGCCAAATATTGAAGTTTAACTTGATGGTGTGGTGATTTTAAGCACAGCCAAATGATCAGAGATAAAGGGAAAGTGTTGAAATGGGGTATTTTTGCAACACTGGGAGCATAGCTCTCTTCTTTGGCAGTTCTAAGTGATGGTGTAACCATCATCGCCTGAGGCTGTGCTCATGAGCCCAACCAGTTTGATGAGATTTGACTGAATTAATAACTGGTCAATTCATTCAGCCCATCAATTTGCTCAAAGTTATTTCAATAAAAACAAATTTAATCAAATGTGTTCTCCCAGTTGACCAGTTTGTTTTTCATTTGTTTATTTTTTTTAACTTGAAGGATAATATACTTCTTATGACTTGAAAGATAATGCAAAGATCATCAAAATTAAATTCTCTCTCTCTCTCTCTCTCTCTCTTTCTCTCTCTCTGGAGGTATTCCCTATAGTGATACTGCAGAATTTTTGTGATGGCCTTCATGTCAGAAATCTATATACAGCTGGCAAACAAGTGGGAACTGTGAAATTGGTCACCTCTTTAAAGACAAGAAGCAATGAAAATCATGTAAACTCCAAACTGTTTTATAAAATGGTACTTCTAATTCTAAAAAGAAAAAGTTCTTGATTACAAAAGTGGGGTACCCAGAAAAAGGAGTTAGACCAACTGTTTTAGTCAGCTTGCCATCACTATGACAAAATACCTAATTTATAAAGAAGGAAGGTTTACTTTGTCTCACAGTTTCAAAGGTTCTAGTCTATGATCAATTGGCCCTGTCATTTTGGGGCCTGTAGTAATGTAACACATCATGGTAGAGAACACGTAGTGAAGCAATGCTGCTCACCTCATAGTGGCTGGGAAGAGAGAAAAGGAGAGAGAGAGAAAGAGAGAGAGCATGAGAGCAAGAAAGGGACCAGGGATCCCATATTCCCTTAAAGGGGGCATGACCTAACTTATTCCCACTGGGTTTCTGACAGATTTCCTCTACTTCTCAATAGTATGACAGTCTACAGATCTAGACCTTAACTAATGGACCTTTGGGGAACATTCCAGATCTAAACTACAGCACCAAGAGAGTACCAAGGTATCCATTATCATAGAAATAAGAGAAAATCCATGATAAATGATCAATAATGCATAATACAGAGAGAATATCAAGCTGTCTGGATTTAAAGACCATACATTCCAGTGTATCCAGAAGAGTACGACATCCTAAGACTTACTACTTCAGAACTAGGAGGAGAATTAATACACATCCTGGAGATACTCTAAGGTCTAGATGTGTCTTGTTTCCTCTTGGCTTGAAGAGCAAAAATATTTTTGCACCTACCACTCTTGAGACTATCCACCCTCAACCCTGTGTTTTCCAAAGAAGAAGATTCATGCTTCTACTGAAAAACAAGATAATTTTAAGATAATATTTTGAAATATGCCCTCAGGATAAGTCCTGGGAAGAGGTACAGAGGCCCCCAGCCCACTTTATTTTCCTACTTTCAGTTCTGGTCTACATCACAAGGGGCTTCACATTTATGACCATGAATTCAACAACTCACATATTTAACTAAATAACATCCTAGGGGTGTGTGCGCACCAGCAGCACAGCCCATCCTCAGGAGGACAAACATGGGGGGCATCTGGTGGCTGTGAGTGTCTGGAATGAGCACTGAGTGTCTAGAGTAAAATAGAGTGTAGGGAGATTTGTCCCTTTGACCCTATGGGCTACTCTTCCCTTGAGTGGGGTGCAGCTGGAGAGCTGAAGTAGGGACCTCTAAAGCAGTGGCCCAGGAGAGTGACCCAGTGGCTGGGTACTTGCACATGCTGCCTACTCTCTCAAGCAAGTGTTCTTCCAGCCTGTTTGAACCCTTCAAAGGCCAGGGTACTCATCATTTCATAGGATGCTCTAGTATTTAGTAAGGGCCACAAACTCCACAAAAGCAACAAGAGCCAGGAACTAACATAAATGAGTGAAGGAAGCTGATGCAGGTCCAAAGAAAGTTGTGGGGAATGTGGTGAGCTGGAAACTACATGTCCTGTCCAAAGGAAACAGCCTCCAGGCCCAGGGAGTCTGAGTTCAGTCTTGCCGAATCTTCCAACTTAGAGAAAAAAAAAAAAAAAAAAAAAGCCAGAAATCTAAAATGTTGCATGATTTTTTTCATTCTTAAATGTTGGCAACTAATTCAAAATTTTATTTAAATACATTTTGAGACTAACAAGCCACATCTGCTAGTGGGTTTTAGTTTATGGGCTACCATAAGAAAAATAAAGCCTTCTTCATTAGATTATTGAAATCTGCTTCCTTGAGGATCCACACGTTTGGTAGACAGTGACAGGAGTAACTGTCACTCTTCTGCGTATCTTATTTTGAAGCTAGAGCACATTTCCCCAAAATATCTCCTCTTTTAGGGACTACTTAGCCAAAATTTCAATTGCTGCTTTTCCAAAAAGGCTTCTCCAGCCCATAGTGTCACAACCACCCACTTCAAGGAGCCCCTTTCCCATCTGTTTCATGAGTGGGCAACACAATAAGCAAAATGCTTCACAGATGATCTCTTCTCCTTGCTAGAAACTTTTTTTTTCTTAGTTTTCTGTGCCGGGGTCCAGAAAAGGAAGTGATGACTCAATCCTCAAGCTTCTTGTACAAGGCTGGCGATTTCAGTGGATGGGAGGCAAACACTGTGAACAGCATTCTTGATTAGTCAGAAAGAACGAAATGAGGTGCGTATTTGATCTACTGTCAGAGTAGCAGATGGAACACAGCAACCATGACATGGTAGAGGTAGGACTTAATGGATCATCCTGAAGTGCCTGGGACTGATTAGCAGTGGTGCAGCTACATGCAGCTCTTAATTGATTGATTTGAGTTTGTGGTCAGAAAATGACTGTCGGCTCCAGCTTATCTATAATTATCAGTAATCAGAACCAGACCTCTCTCTCCTTAATAGGGCAGGGCTCCTCCAGCATGCTTGACTTCTCTACTTCTCAGACTTTCTGTAACCACTGCCTAAGAACTTTCATTGCCATACATGATACCTGGTGACCATCAGGAAAAAGACTCTGGGGATTGGATATAAAAGGAATGTTGCTCATTCATTAGCTTAATAGTTTGACTATTTGGAGTTCGAGACAGTTTCAAAATAATAGGAGATCTCTCATTCATAGTTTAGTTAGTCTATTATAGGCAAGATGAAGTGAAGGATTAAAATAACAATTCCTGTAACTCTAACCCAAACCTCTTTTTTAAACTAAAAAATGATCTCAACACTAATTAGGAGTCAGAATGTCCATATCCCGGGTAAGGCACCACTAACCATTCAGCAGACCACCCACCTCGGAGACCTGGAAGTAATTCAAGACCCTTATCCTCCTCCCAGCCCCTCTCCACCGTCAGGTCCAATCACTGAAGCATGGTGATTCCACCTTTTAGATCTATGTGACCCTGGAAAAAGTGTCTTGGAGTTACAGAGATCTGGGTTCAAAGGGCCATCATTTAAGAGTTGTGAGACCTTAAGCAAGTTATTCTTCTCTTGCATCTCATTTTCTTCAATTCTAATACAGAGTTATTACACTTACTTTAAAGGGCATTCAATAATAATTAAATGAAAGCGTATATACGGAATGCAGTGTTCAACATATATGCACTTAAGCATGTGTTTAAAGTATTACTGGTTTGCTATGTCCTTTTATCCATTGTCCTGGATTACAAAATAAGCTCAGGAAAAATGGATCTTATGACAAGATGAAGAAGAAGAAGAAAGAGTGGGGAGTGGGCAGAAAGGACAGAGGAGAAGGAGAGGAACAGGAAAGGGAGTAGGGTGGGAGGAAGGAGAGGAAAACAGAAGTGGAGGAAGAGGAGAGAAGAGGGGAGGAGAAATGATGTTGGCTCTGGCTCCCTCCGTATCCTCTGAAATTGTTCATTCCCTGTGCTGCCACCTCAGGAAAGGACCAGCTCTCCCTGGGTGATATCAGTGCCATTACGGCTACTTACTGAAATGACAGGGTGTGACTATTGAAAGCCGTGCTGCCAACTGCTGATTCAGAGTGACAGTCAATCCTCTGTGCTAACTTACCTTTCACTCCTGATCTCTTAAAGTCATGCTTTGTCACTTCAATTCCAAAGATGTATCTCTTTTAAAAATCTCTCTGACACCGTGAGAAATAGATCCTTCAATATCTTGGAGAATCTGAGTCTTCTATGACTCTAAGGGAAGGATCATTAATCTCATTTTAGAAATAAAAAAACAAAGTCTCAGAGAAGTTTAAGAAAGAAAGAAAGGAGGAGGAGGAGGAGGAGGAGGAGGAGGAGGAGGAGGAAGAAGCAGAAGCAGAAGCAGAAGAAGAAGAAGAAGAAGAAGAAGAAGAAGAAGGAGAAGGAGAAGGAGAAGGAGAAGGAGAAGGAGAAGAAGGAGAAAAACGTTCACACAGCAGAGCCAGGATCCTCTGACCCAAAGCCCAGCCAACTTTCCTGTATACAATCATCTCTCCACCTCTTTCTCACTGTAACTCTGTGCTTTCTTGTCTTTGCTGAGGATGCAGATAGCAGATGTTGGGGTGATCTTCTGAGGAAACACCCTGACTTTGACTCCTCTGCCTTACTCTAATCTCACCAAGAGACGAGCAAAGAGGATTATTGGAAATGCTTCCCCTACCACTGGGTTTGTACTGTATGTTCTTTCCTTTAAGTGGCTCTGAGGAATTCAGAATGCACAGAGGAAAGAGCTCTGCACTAATTAGAGGCTAGAACTTGGCCTAGGATGAAGACATGAATTGGAACTCTGGCTCCTTCCCTTCTGTCATTCATTGACATGTTTTCCTTTGTTGGCCAGGATGTGTGTTAGGCCTGGGGATAATACAATAAATAAAGCAAAATCTCCACTCTCATTCAGCTCTCATTCTTACAGAAAATAAAGCAAGAAAATAAACAAATGAGGAAATAGATATGTCAGATGCTGATAAATACTATCCACGAAACAAAGCAGGGAAATTAAAGAGAAAGCTGGGTTACATACAGGATGGCTAGGGAAGTGATTTGAGCAGAGATGAGAATGAAGTGATAGAATCCAGGCAAAGGAGACCAAGCAGGTGCAAAGGCCCTGAGGGAGGAACACATCAGGCATGTATGAAGAACGACAGCTCTGAGTCCAGAGAGCAAGAGGGAGAGAGGTAGGAGTGGAGATTAGGGTAATTAGGAAAGAAAGAGAGCAGAGAAGGAAGAGAACAGCCCCTTTAGAATCTTATAAGACACAGTAGTTACTTTGGATTTCAATCTGAGGGGCATGCCAGTGAAGGGTTTCAACAGAGGAATGACATGGTCTCCCTTCTGTTTTTTTGAAGGCTCACTTTGGCTGTTCTACAGGGGCCAACGGGGAGGTAGCAGTTAACAGCTTCTGTAACAAGTCAAAGGGGAGATTATGGTGGCTTAGACAGAGGTGGTGGTGATGCTGATGAAGGTGTCAATGGCAGGCTATTTTTCAAAGGCAGAGTCATTAGCAGCTGTGCTATTTCAACTGAAACACTCAACCTCTTTCAGTCACCAGTAACGCAAAGATAAGAAGACCAAGCTCATCAGACCACCGGGCAGTTAAATGATTTTTTATATTCAGGCTACACCTGTTGTTGGTTTCCATTGTTCAGGTCCAAGGGTGCAACTATATGCAAAAGTTTATTGTATATATATTCAGAGACCAAAGTGTGAGCTAGAACCTTGTCTTTTGAGCAACAAAAACGATTCTGAGCTTATAGCAAGATTATTTACACACATTTATCTCATCCTTCAAAGAAGAAAACTGATTACTACAAATATGTCTTCCAGCTTGTATCATCCATTCTAAGACAGCAGGACATCAGAAACAAAATAATAAGTCCATTGAGGGAGAAGGAACTCATGAAACAGTTTAATTTGTAGAGTAAAATCCTGAAATATTTGTGAAAACATCTTCATATTATGATTGACAGGGGGATATGGCAGGGTTTTTAATGTCTTTTGTGCTTGTCAACATTTTCCAAAGCAACACAATTAAATTGGTTTTTCAAGTGGATTGTTTTCTATATCCATTTAGCAAGAGAATTAGAACCTCTGAAAGAAAAAAGTGAGGCAAGAAATTAAGTTGAAATTATAAGGAAGAAAAGGGAAAAAGATGACATTTTGTCAGTATCAACTGTGCACAAGACACATCAAGTAGATATCTGATTTATAAATTAATTTTATATTTATGTTCTGTACTAATGATAGCAACAGACTCACAGACTCAGGGGACTGAAAATGATAATAAACATTGAGTATCCCTTATCCAAAACGCGTAGGTCCGTAAGTGTTTCAGATAGCAGAGGTTTTCTGGAATCTGGAATATTTACATATGAATATATAAAGATATCTGGGGGATGGGACCCAACTAAGCATGAAACTCATTTATGTTCCATATGTGTCTTATGTACATTAGCCTGAAGGTAATTTTATACAATATTTTTTATACACCTGTATTTTGACTGCTACCTGAAAACAGGTAGGAATTTCCACTTGTGGCATCATGTTGGTGCTCAAGAGTTTCAGATTTTGTAGTACACTTGATTTTGCAATTTTGGTTTGGGGATACTCAACATGTACTTAGGAATCTACGGTTTGTTATAGGAAAAGATTACAATATAGCAAAAGCATTCAAGCAAGTATGTACATAACAGCAAGAGATCTGCAGATCCAGGCCCACAGATAGATCATCCTCCCTGTGGAGGGCAGATACCAGAAAACACTTGCTTCTTCTTTGAGGAAAAGCCATGCAACAATCCAAAACCAGTAAACCCAAACTGGAGTCTGGCCTGGACTTTTCACCCAGGTATATAACTGCTATGTAACCAGGCCTGTTGGCAGTGATGTTGAGGTATGACTGAGAGCAAGCCTAAAGCATCAATCTCACTACTATCTCTAAACAATGCTGACAAGCTGGGACATACCACCTGAAGGTCCTCAGATCCATGACAAGCAGCAGCACTATGAATCCATACATTTCATGCCTTGACTCCTCCAGAGTCCTCATCTTCCTCTGGAAGGTGACTATGCCTCTGCATTCCATCTGATTTCTCTCTCTGTGAATTTTTCAGAACAACTGTCTCATTCCATTTTCATATTTTGCTGGGAGGAAGCTGAGGTGATGAAGAAAAGACAATGATCCTGCCACACAAATAAAGAAAATGGGACTCAGAAGATTCCAGCAACTTGCCTACTCTATAACTCTAAAGAAGTCTAACTTACAAAAATCTTCTCCTTCATGAGCTTTCCGTCTCTAATCCAAACTAACTTTGTGCATTTCACTGGACATTCCACTGCATCTCTCACTAGATGGATTTCTAGACAATGGCACCCATGTTTGTGCCAGTCCAAGATGCTGCTTCCTCTTGGCAGTTGCAGCCTTATGCAGTTTAGGGCTCAGCCTCCATTTACCCTGGGAATGATGCTTTCATACTGGTCGTGGCTTACACATCTGTACATTCAGCCTATTAATATGACTGTGCAACTATAATAGCACCTGACATGAAGAAATGAACACTTAAATATGTTGCCTACATTTTCAATTAGGGATTTCAAAATTTGAGGATATTATCTTCTTCATTAAACTTTTTTCCATTGTATCCATTCCCATCAATGACACTCTGAGATACTTCTGGTTCTCAAACTTGGAATCAAATGTACTCTAGCTGGCTTGTCTTCCTCCTTGCATCCAGGTTGACACAAAATCTTTCCAATTCTCATTTGAAAAATAAGTGTAGTTCTCCTTCCAACTGCAGCCCTCTGTTAGCCTGTGAATTTCATCCCTGGACTCCTGAAACAGATTTCCAGTCTGTTTTATATTTTAGCCTCTTACACTTCCAGGCCTTCCAACACAACAACAAGAATCACATTTCTTGGCCACCATTTTTAATCATGTTAATCCCTTTCTCAGAATACTGCATCTGCTAAAAAAAAAAAAAAAAAAAAAGTCCCAACCTTTCATACTCTTTACCAGTGCTAACCCCAATTTTGTATATTTATAGGGCCTTCCATTTGGATAAACACCTATAAAAAATAGTGTGGGGATGTTGGGAAAGCAGGAGTGATCAGAAGCCAGGTTGTAACATAGACTCAATACCCCTGGCCTACTCACAGAGATCTCCAGAGCTGAGAGTCCCTGTTGGAGTTGACTAAAATGGCCCTGCATGGGTTACTTCATGCATTGCAGGCAGGCCATCCAAAGAAGGGCATGAACATGGGTAAGTCAGCTCTCTGCAGCTGAGACAGTCCCCACAGAGGCTCAGCACTGTGGCCATTGTCAATAACAATTCCAGCACCTGGGGACAATAAACCCTTTCCTGAACAGATGGATATCTGTCATGCATAAACCTTTCTCATTGGCAGTCGCTGCTCTGGGAGTCAATTCTTCCTGAGAAGGAAAGTTAGGGGGATGAGCTACAGTCATTCCAGGGCTGCAAGTGACACTTATCATCCCCTCACCCATTATCCATCTGGATTCCCTTCAGGTCAGCACTCGTCTCTCTCAGTGCTTTCCTGATGGCAAGAACTAGACACTCATCTCTAAGGGATCTGCACTCCTAGTCCCCATGCCCTTGCCAGGCTAAACATGCTCTTCTCTTCTAAATACTCTCAAATCAATTTCTTCTGGAATCTGACTGGCTGACTTTTGGCCTACAGTCTACCTCTCCACTTCAGCAAACTCAGCTTTTATTCTCCCTTCTTCTCTTTTTCCTGGGTTGCCTTAAGTAGCTCCACTTAATCTCACCAACTGAATTCCGTTCTTCAGTCTACCACTTCTTCCCCATCTTCTGTTCTGTTCTGATTTTAGGCATCCCAGAGCTGTAGAAAATCACTTGTGAGACATGGATTTTCCTCAGAGGGTAGAAGAGGAAAAGGAGTGGTAGGGGATAGGGAAAATAATCTACCAAGTATAGAATTTTCTTTGAAAAGTTGGATGGTTGAGGGAGGAGGAAGCAAAACTGACCAGATATCCAAGAAGCATAACTAGCTCAAAACATGGAGTGAGTAGTTAACCAGGAAAGTAAGCAGCCACTTCCCTATTGAAGAGACTGCTTTGAAAAGGGAGGGAGGCCATGAAGGCAACTCCTCTGGCAAACCAGCATCTTTCTTTCTCTAGCCATCCATCTATCTGTGCCATTGATTCAACAAATGTGTATCAAAAGTCTACTATTTGCCAGTTCAGAGAACATTCCATGATTCCTTAGGTGGAGTTAGCCTGTTTGGAGCTTCACTTTAATCAAGAAACAAATATAATTCAATACCATTTTTGAAAATAAGGTCAAGCAAATGTAATTGTTTTCATTCTCCTATGGAAAGCTGAAGTCTTTCAGACTTGGCAAACAAAACTCACATTTTGTTAAATAATATCACAACTTTGGAATAAGTAAGGATCTGATGTGTAGAACCTAATGTGACTATGCATTAGAAAAGACTGGCACTTTGGATGTAATTAGTTGAATGGAATAACTGGGTCGCAACTGTAAGCTGAGGGGGTATGACCGGAGGAGGTGGATCACCAGGGGTATGCTCTGGGAGGGCTCATCTTCACTGATCCCTCCCCCCCTTCTCTCTCTCTCTCTCCTTTCTGGTCAGGCACGAATGGAGGAACACTCCTCTGCCATGTTCTTCTACCATGTTGTGCTCCCTCACGTGGGGCTCAGAGCAATGGAGTTGGCCCATCGTGAACTAAACCTCTGGAACCATGAGCCACAAATAATTTTTCCCTCCTCTAAGCTGTTCTTGTCAGTATTTTGGTCATAGTGATGAAAAGATGATTAATACAGATATTAAAATTAAAAGCTTATTCTCAATACAACCATTATTTAGAAAATGTTAAAACAAGCTGTGGAGGGAGAAAAGGTATTTGAAACACACATAATCACCACAGGGCTTATGCCCAGGTAAACAGTTTTTTTAATTCTGCAAATTAATTATAACTAGATATATAATCAAATAAAGAAAGGAGCAAATATTTGAGTACACACTTTGCAAAAAAGAATAAATATTCTCAATCTTACAGTTAGAAAAACCTGAATGAGATACCCATGAGATTGATTAGAATAAAAAGGAGTAAGAATCTCAGTGTTAAAAGGGCCTCCTGTATATTGCTAATGAGAGGGACAATCATTTAGAAGAACTAGGTTCATCATCTACTAAAGTTAAACACACACAAACCCATGATGCAGGACTTTCACTCTAAAGTACATACATATCAGAAAGGGGTTATGAAAACCAAAAATATTTCCAAGAATGTCCAGAGCAGCATGATTTATAAAAAATAAAAAAAACTAAAAACATTAAAATGGATAAATGCACACAGTAGAATACTATAAAACAATAACAGTAGATGAATCACAGCCATATTCTATATCATGAATGAATTTTACCAACATGACATGGAGCACAAGAAGCCAGACACAAGATTCATGCAGAATGATTTCATGTATATAAAGTTGGAAAGGAGGGACAACTGAGCTATACACAGTGTTAGAGAGAACAGTGGTAACTTTAAAGAATGGGGAGGGTGTAGTGACTAGGAGAGGGCTTTGGAAGATTTCCAAATGCTGGAATACTCCTTCTTGACTTCAATAGTGTTAACTCTGTGTTTGCTCAGTGATAATGTGCTGAGTTGTATGCATTTTTGTATTGTGGAGTAATCTGTGTGTACCTTATAATCAACAAAAAATTATCTCTGAGATAGTTTGTGCTTTCACCCTATCATGGTATTTAAGAGGAAACATCAAATAACACCAGAATTTCTATGAATTACAAAGTTCTGAATAGAAGTTGTAAAATATCCCAATACAATGAAACCTGCCCCCCAGGTATGGGATACCATAGAGGGATCTGGTAATTTTCAGCTGAGGATACTCATGGGTTTTAATGCAAATTTATATGGCTACAGAAGACAGAGATGACAACATAGGCTCAATGAGATGCCATCATTTGGAAGGATGTTCAGTGAAGGTTCTTAGCAAATGCTGTAATTACCAAGCAGAGGATAAAATGTGCTTTACTGATATGATTTACCTAGAGTTATCAGTCAAATTAATCAAATTAGATAAAACTGCATTTGACCAGACTTTAGAAAAATATGAATAATGACCCTTTAGTGTGGGATCTTAAGTTAATACAGGAGTGAAATTTTGCCCTGATAAATAGACCTTTAGAAGTTTACTCCGTGAACAACCATCTACATGAGTGAGCATTGATCCTGGAAATATCCCCGTCATCATCACTGGCTATGTCCTGTCCTTAGTATCAAATGAAAGATCTTAGAATTCAGTAGATACAACACAAGATTTGTGAAGAACTGTCTACAACGCTCTTAATGGCCTGACTCAGGGAATTAGGTTTTGGCTGAAAAGAAAAAGAACAAGAAAAAAAATCCAAACCTAAAACAAACAACAACAATAGCAACTGAATAAAAACACATGAAAAGAAGTTCAAACAAGAAAAGTTGTTTTTTTACCCTGAAGATTTACTAAAGGCACACATTAAAGAAAATGTTTAAGATATTCTTATCCTGTTTTATGCATTCAATGAGTATTAATTGTGTGCTCTCCTGCCTTGTGCCAGGCTCCGATCTCAGTGCTAGGAATATAAGAGTACTGAAAACAAATGAAATTCCTGATTTCGTGGAGCTTATATTTTAAGTGAGGAGACACTAAAAATTATTACAAACATTGTGTGTTACAGACAATGAATGCTATTGAGAAAGATTAAGAAAAGGAAGGAGTATGGAGGAGATGCAATCTGAGACAATTGATCATGGAAAAGGTGACATTTGAGAAAATACCTGAGGGAGCTGAGGAAGCACGTATGTGTGCGCACGTACATGCACACACACACACACACACACACACACACACACCTGGGGGAGAGCAATCAGGCAGATGGAAATGAGAAAGCACTACATGAGGAAGAAGATTGGTTTATGTGAAAAGCAAGAAGGTCAATATGGCTGGATCAGGGCGGGCAGTGGGTAAACTGTTAGATGATGTCAGAGACATAACGGTGGGGGGGTTCATCAGGAACTACCTTGCTGCCAAGTGTAGAACTTGGGCTCTTATTCCCAGTTATATGTGAGTTCTTAGAGATTTATGAGCAGAGGATGTGTTCTTACTTAAGGACTGAAAGACTGACTTTGCTTGTTTCGTTGAGTATAGACTAAAAGTGGTAATGACAGAAGCTGGGAGACCAGTTAGGAGGCAATAATAAGATCAAGTGAGAGATGAAGGAGCTTGGACCAGGAATTTGCAATGATGATAATGATAAGGAATCAGATTGTGGATATATTTGGAAGGCTAAGACAAAGAATAGCTAGTAGATTTTAGTTTAGGTAGTTTGGATATGTGACATTAAAATAGGGAGGGATCAGAAATGACTACAAGAGTTTTGACCTGAGACAGTGGGAAGATGGAGCTGTCATTTATCAAGATAAATGGATCAGGAGCTCAATTGGGGATATACTATGCTCAGATTCCTAGCTGGGCAGTTGAAGTTCTGAACCAAAAGAGAGACCTGTGATTCCTTCAAGCATGGATTAGACTATAAAACTTGTTTAAAACCTCCATTTACTCCAGATATGAAGCATGAACTATCAGCAACTGATGGGTTGTTTCTTTGTTTGTTTTAGAGAGAGAGATAAAAAGAGAATCAGTTTTCATTTAGTTTTTCATCTGGCCTTTGTTTCTCCAACACTTAGTTGTGTATGTGATGCTGGGGTTTGAACTCAGGTCCTCACACATGCCAAGCAAGTCCTATAACCACTGAGCAACCACTCCAGCCCCCAGATGGGTTTTAAAAAGTGATGAGATCACCAAGGGACTGAAAGTACCTAAAACAGAGTTGAGGGCTAAGTACTAGGCCCAGGTAATGTCAACATAATTTTTCATCATCTCAACTTACAGGAACCTGGAAATGTCCTCATAGAGAGGGTCAGGGCCATCTGGACATGTATGCTTCAAGATACTATGCTCTGGGAACTCTGAGGAGAGCTGGGGCTGCCTTCAGGGTCTGTTTCCCCGTCGTTGGTATTCCCCAAAATTTTGGGAGACCTCCAGTGCCCATGTCGGGGGATGAGGACTGGAGCAAAGGATTTCAAGCAGCTGTTAAATTTGGGGAAGTTATTAAGTGATAATCTGAAGATCCAGACAAAAAAGACCAAAGTTTCCTTCCAGAAAGACAGAATTTCACTTTGAGATTGATGTAAACTACATCTGGTTATCAGGATATTGAACTAGGCCACTCAGAGAAAAGCAATATATAAAGGACCCATTTTACCGCAGAATTTCTACTTAGTGTGTCCCACAGTGTAACAACTGTGGCCATCAGGAAAGGAAAGAACCCAATATCCTAAATGAATCAATTTGTTGGGGAACTAATATAAGTCAATGCAAGTCTAAATATAAAACACTTACCATTTTATTCAGAAATTATTCAAGGGAGCAATTTTCTAGAGCTTATCTCTAGACAAGCAGTGAAGATAGGGCCCAGGTTTTTTATGAAGACAGTCTTACACAATTTGGTGAGCCTTTTTTTAATTAAGATAATTCAATATTATGCGTAACGCCTAGGAACTAACCTATGTAAGTAAGGCCCCTAAAGATATAGTTTTATTAGCCTCACAGAACCCAGAGGACAGAAGCCTAGGGTAACTGAACACTTAACACATTCTAATCAAGCTCATCATACACAAGCCAGGAGATATTCAGAGGGACCCAAGCATCACGGGAAAACGCACATTGATGTCTGTTTCCTTCTCAAAGTCACTCTAAGGGAAACGTATTAAAGTTACTTCGAGGGGCTGGAGCGGTGGCTCAGCGGTTTCGGTGCTTGCCTGGCAAGCACGAGGACCCGGGTTCAAACCCCAGCACCACGTACACACCTGAGTGTTGGAGCAACTAAGGCCATGTGAAAAACTCAATAAAGTTGTTTCTCTCTTTCTCTGTCTCTCTCACTGTCCCTCTCTCTTTAAAAAAATAAATAAATAAAAATAAAGTTACTTCGATACATGCGGGCATAGTAAATATTCTTGAGATGGGGGATACTTTTTCCAGCAACCACAACAAGTCAACAGGCTGAATAATCTAATGGTATCTCATTGATACAACAACACTGTGGATTGAGCCAAAAGAGCAATTTCAAGAATGATGTCACTGATTTTATCCTACATGGAGAGTTACCAACTAGAATACACAATGCTCAGCAATACATAATTTCCCACCATAAATATGTCCTGACATACTCATGCATGGAATATATTTATACTATAAAAACACCCCTCTTTATTAGAAATTCAAATTTAGCAAGCCATTTTATATTTTACTTGCTAAATCTGATAATGACACCTATACTGTTTTCTGCTCTGAGATAAATAAGGAGTGGTAGTCTAGAAAGCCCTACTAAGCAGTGAATCTAGGAAATATACTAGAAATCTTGTATTAGTAGATCACATGGTTATTTGCTCACATTGGTCCTGAAAGCTACCAGTAATCATATGATGCTCAATTGTGGTATCAGAATCTGTAACAGGAAACTGAGGACTTTTAGAATGTGTATGTAGTTGGTTAGTACAAAAAGTGACTGGTAAAATTATTCCCTTATAAGTTGTGAAAATGATAGAAACACTGTGTGGGTAAATGGGCAGTATTGCTGGAAACACAACATCTCAACATGCTCGCAATATCCCAGAGGCATAAAATAATTTTTAATTGCTGTAAGTGCATTAATCAAGTCAAAAATGTGTATAGCAGCTAATTATGAAGAGTAACAGTTCATTTCATTCAACCAGAAAAAAATGCACTAATTTTCCTTTGAGATTGAAAATAAAATTAAATATAAACCCGAGTCCCAGCTCATAGAGATATTTACCAGCACCAGGTCCAATCACTCTGTGTACCTTCCAATCATATTACTTATATAACAGCTATGAATAGCTAATAGTTTAGGCTTCTTTTAGTCTTCTTTTAGGTATAACATAGATGTGCATATGTCATCTTATTCCTTCCTCATAAAACTTACTATTTTATTATCATCCCCATTTTAAACTATTTATCCATTTGACACACGTT